>QRAM01000003.1:569322-607623 GCA_013436055.1 Halocynthia roretzi | reverse complement strand
ATAGAGGATTATGATTGGGGAAGAAAATAAAACAGGTACATTCAATGTAACAGACTTTTGACTTTTTTTAGTACAAGAGAATACAGCTAGATACTGCTAGGAGAATAATGCTAAATTTAAAGCATATTCACAATAATAATAATATTAACATTCAGAAATAAGTTTAACTTACATATATAGAAAGTCCATACAATGACATTGAACAAGAGGTGTACGAATGCCTTTCTTCTGGTGTGGCATATAGAGCACACACATTTTAAAAGTTCATTCTGCAAACACGTTTTCATGACGAATTCCACCGCGAAGTAGCTACCTCGTCGTAAATGGAACGCATACCACAATCAACAAGGTCGTGTTTATTCTTAAATCTTTCACCATTGAACTAACCATTATTCTTTAGGAAAGAGATGTATCATAAACTGAAAACACACACATGTTATTTAAATGCATTTATCTATAAGTTTTACTGCAAGACGATTGCTAGTACGAACGGACGTAACAACAATAGCATTTCTTGAAGAGCTAAATCTTGGGGAAAAACGATGCAAACACCTGACCTCAAGCAATAGGGATTCCCTGTAGATCAACGACATAACGGGTCCGAATGATCTTTTACTTTACAAGAGCTATCCCGTTACAGAACAGAAGAGGGTAAGCACAGCGGCTCTGCTGTAAACAGACTGAATGCAAACGGGGTTAAAGTTTTTATAGAAGCCATTGGTGCGTGAAAAGATAAAATAGGCCTTTTTTTCTCGATATGTTATTGAATGGTATATAGATATAAAAATCTTCATCTTCTTCCTCCGACAATAAATAGGTACCAAACTACAGAGATAAAAGCTGAGCAACTGAATGAATAATTTCTTCTAGGGCGCTCTGGAATAACAGACTGTGTTTTGCCTTCCTATTCTGTAGCATCAAATTACCCTTTCGGCCAGAAGTTAGGAAACCCTATATCAGCAAAATTCCACTCTGCCGTATCCCATTACGACCGGGTGTTCTCGGCAATTTAACTAATCGCAACTAACGAGAAGCGAACCCCGTGTCAAACAGCGCTCTATCAACAGGAGGGAAAAAGCCTTTCCCCTTTCTTTCCAAGCCTTGTTTACGGTATGTACACACAGAATATCGTTATCACATCCAGCTTCGTGCGTTTGTGTGCCACAGTAACTTATACCATTGTCTACGGTGCAAAGCCAAGAAGTTCTCCATGCTCGGTGCCATTTGTTTGATTTTAACAAGCCAGGCATTAACGGCAAGAGAACCTAAATCTCTTTAATCTTTTCATCGCAGCATAGGTGCTGCGTTCACAAAGATGCATTCTTTTCGAGCGAACTCGGAGTGATATTGATGACTACCGGTCTACTGTTAATTGCGGCAGAAGCTTCCCAACGTAAACATTCCTTTGTAATGCGGTATGCGGCTCCTTCTGAGCATAAACAACTACAGTATCGAATCTACTACGGTGTTCGAGGTAGTCGAATGGGTTGGTATGTCACTATTTCGACCGCATGCTGAGTATTATCAATATCAAGAAGCCACACCTTATATCTCACGATGATTATTCAGAGTTTATCTGTTAACCTGGTACTATGGATTACGAGGAAAACATCCAAGTTGAGAGCACTCTATCCTCACTAGCTTAATTTATTAAAACTACACAAAATGGCCGATGGAATTTTATTTATTCAATATTGGCGTGAAAGCTTTTCACAATGACATTTATTCATTGAGAATCAAAGCTGTAGTAATAGAAATCAATAAACATAGTTATCGCACACAATCTATTTCGTGGTTTTCGTTGAACAGTCTATTTTATAGCCGGCTCTATAAGCGAGCACTGTTACAAGCTTGTGGTTCCACCTGTTATGGAGTGAAATACGATATAAAGGGCATGATACATATATAAAATAAAGTGCTTATGGAAAGCAAAGAAAAAATTTACCTAGTTTGAGTACAAAGTCGTGTCCCTCCTAAACTGCAGCGAGTAAGGTAAGTCTCCCGGACCCGCTGTCGTGAGCGCTTTTGGTACGGCACGCGAGTGTGGACGCGTGGACAGACTCTGAAGACAACAAGTTACATGAAGACAATTCTGTTGGGTGCTATAGTATTCATCTTGGTGTAGGGAGATAATAATTTAGATAGGGAAGACTGTAAGACAACTTGGTATATTTTCTAAATAAACACTAGCGATACGTGTGGTTAATATTCTTATGATAAGTGGCGATTTATAAATAGGACACGGTGGGAAATTGAGGAAAAAAATGGTGGGGACACTTGCATTCTTTCGCATCTCCTGCCTTCAGTTCCGATTGGGCAAGAGCATTTCGTTCCTCTTCCATTCGAAACACACTTTCCTTCGTTATGACAAGGTGGTATGCACGTGATTGTGTGGGCTGTAATATTTGAAAAAATACAAAATGATCCAGCTACATTTGGTGATTATTAAAATTTATAAAAATGATACCATATTGACAAAATTCGCCTCCGAAATTCGGTGGGCACAAGCATTGATCCGTTCCCACACACTGTCCTCCGTTTTGGCAAGACGGAGTGCAGATATATACGGAATCATTCCTGGTGATCATAAATAGAAAAAGATTAGTTGACTGAAGGGGAAAATATTATTACAACTTGATAGAACTTACTCTGCACGCAGCGAGGACCGGACCAGCCATCTTTGCATGCGCATTTATCGACCCCGATACATGAACCGCCTCTGCCACATGATGGTGTACATTTGAAACGCTCGCAAAAGTGACCCTCGTAACCGTCTAAGCATTCACATCGGTTGGGTTCACTACATCGTCCGTTATTTTTGCAACGTTTCACACACCTCGCTATTAAGGTACGGTGAAAGTATGAGAAACATTACAGGATCATGAGGCAAATTGTCAACAATGTGAAAGTAAACTTATACCTTCAGTGCAATCAGAACCTCGCCAGCCGCTAGCACAAAGACACTGATTAAAACGAACGCAAATTCCGCCATTTGAACATACCGGTGAACATATCGCTGCAATAAAAAAAAACCTTGGCACCGGTAATACTGTGGAGGAGCCTAACCTGACAACCTGATGATCATACCACTGCAGTCTTGTCCAGGATACCCTATCGGGCAGGTACATGTATTTGGAGCAGAACACACTCCATTATTCAGGCACGGCTTTTCACAGACCGGTTGACAAGTGTACTCATTATCCTTACGAAGCTCATAGCCTGCTCTACAATCACATCTCCACGATCCGGCAGTATTGACACATAGTTGTTCACAATTTCCATTGGATTCTACGCTGCACTCATCTATGTCTATTGAAAGAAGTTAGTGAACTTCACAGCTTCGAAACACTAATGTTAGGATGGAATGATATGAACAGTAGGATAGAGCATACCAATACATTGCTTTCTGTCTTCGTGAATGTGAAATCCTTCTGTACAGGAACAAACGATGTTCGTGGCCAAATCATAACCACAAATCTGATCGCAACCCCCGTTCAGATCATCACAAGTCGTTAGTGCTGTTATAGGATTCAAAACATTACTTTTAAATAATGAATAGAGTGTATTCAATTAGTGAAAAACTCCACGGCTGATTACGTTGACGCTGATTTAGTTTTTTTTTCTAAAACTACTGTATCTGACGGGAGACTCATTCACTACCTCCGAGCCAGTGTACCAAATATCTAGGTGCAGTGCGCCATCTACCGGAAGAAGGAACTGGTAATATATATGTTCGATTTAAGTAGCAGTGAGGGTGAATTGAATACAAAATACTGCATTTTTGAAGCGTTTCAGTTATTATAACTATCATGCAGGGGGTGTTATTTTACAGTGTTGTACATGAAACATATTTTTCTGCAAAACGTTTTCTCTTTCTGTTGATACTTGAAAATTATCGCAATTCATTCTAGCGTAGCTTAAGCCCGCCAGCTCTACATTTAGATTAGATTAAAAGCTAGACATAAGATTGGCAAGGAAACCAAGACGACGCTTCGAGTTTTTACTCGAAATGATCAGCATTTGCTTATCATCTTTCCACTAGAAAACGTAGAATGAATATATTGTATATACACACCTGCACAAGTGCGTTTGTCTTCAAGAAGAATCATATTTTTTGGGCAGTGGCAAATGTAGGAACCGAATGTATTGACGCACTCGTGTGAACAAGATCCTTTCTGAACATGACATTCGTTGAAATCTTTGGTGAAACAAAACAAGCTTTATTGGAGAATTGTATACGTGCACAATCCGCCATGACTTAATAATAATAAAGAGACTCAAATATTGAATATATCCTATATTGGCTCACCTATACACTGGAGCTGATCAATATGCAACAGGAAACCTTCTTCGCAAGAGCAAAGATAATCGCCAGGCAAGTTGAAACAAGACATATCACATTCATCAGTATCTTCTAGACATTCGTCAATATCTGCACATTACATCGGTTCAAATTGAAAGAAAAAGAAAAAAGTTTCAAAATCAATTTTTTAAAGATCATGCATCATTTTGCTTACCGACACACATGTTCTCAGTTTCGGACAGCCTATATCCATTCAAGCATCCGCAACGGAACGAACCGATCATGTTAATGCAGTCGTGTTCGCAATTCGTTTCATTATTCAGACATTCGTCAATATCTGTGACATAAAATAGGCGATATGGGGGTTAAAAGTGGGTTGATCTAAATATAACCCTAATACCATATGCCAAATTGATTTCATCATAGGTTAAATTCGAATTCTATGTAGTTCGGAATTCATGTATTACCGTTTATACTTAGTATGAGAGAAAAAATCGAATAGAAGACTAAAATCAAAGTAAAAAAGTCTTTTGCCTTTTTCAAAACTTGACAATCTGTAAATATTTTAATATAATGAAATGAAAATGCTCAATACCATCACATTGAAATCCGTTGCCAATGAAACCGTCTCCGCACATGCAGTTATAGGAGCCTTCGACGTTTAAACATAAAGCATTTTGGTCACACAGATAACTCGTATAACACTCGTCGATATCTGAATTAAAAATTAAGATTGATGTGCTTTATCATGATCCAATGAACCTACCCGGAGAAAAAAATCTTACCTTGACACTCATTTTCGGTATCTGTAAAATAGCCTTCAGCACAGACACAATCGTAAGATCCTGGTTTGTTCTTACAAGTCCTTGGTTCGGCGCAGAGGCCAGGCGTCTCGCACTCATCGATGTCTAAAAGTTCACGAATAGTATAGAAGTTTGCATAAGTGAAGTCTTAGAAAACTGAAAAACCTTCAACCTATGCACATGCTCCAGTTAGAAGAACGGCTGAAACCGGCGGACTGACATTCACAATAATAAGCCCCTTGTGTGTTAATGCATTTATTTCCAGCGATCTTATAGCAAGGGTCGGAAGAGAGGCACTCGTCAACATCTTCATGAAAAAAAAATTTGCAAAGGTTCTGGTATCCTATTTCGGCACTGTTGAAACAGTGTAGCAAAATAAAATGATGAGAAAAACAGACATTACCTTCACATTGGTTTGCGTTCCACAGGAAACCTTCCTTACATGAACAAACAAACGAGCCAATTGTGTTGATGCAAGTTCCGTGCTGTCCGCATGACATCGAGATCTTATTTTCGTCAAGTGTTTGGCATTCATCAACATCTGAATTCACAATGTAAATCTTTACTATGTAAATTAAACTTACTTGTTCAGTAATCAGATCGCAAACAACGCAATCAATTAGGATTACACAGGGACAATAAAACTAAAAATATGGTTATTAGGGAACACACAAAATTATACTGTAGTAGTAGAAAAAACGATGGACGAAATATCACAAGTAGCGAAAGCTATTACCTTCACATAATCCTGACAGATTTAGGACGTAACCTTCTTGACAAATGCACTCGAACAACCCGTCTATGTTAGAACATATCCCTTCTTCTCCACAAATCTCCGGATCGAGGGAGCATTCATCCAAGTCTGCCAGGGGGTTTAAGTTTTGTTTATCCAGGAGAGTCTTAAGAATAAGTTTGATTTGTTACCTTCGCATTCTTCTGTGATTTCATCCCATTCGTAGCCGCTCAAACAGTTCAGGAAAATATCGGGGTAGATGTCGGAATCTAATTCGAAAGTAAGATAAAAGACGTTGAATTACCGGTTCCAATTCAAGAGATTGGTACATGCCATAGTAATTTACAAATACTGCCCGTAGTGCATACCATCATAAGTGTTTATGACTTCTTCCTGTTGTGGTATATTGGCATCAATCTCGTTTATGATGATCTACAAAAAGATGTAGCAACGTTGGAAAAACCTTAAGTCTACACTACAAGTTACAAAACTTACCTCATCGGCTTGTGCAGATTGGAAACAACATAGCAAATACACAGACAGGATGAAGAAACTCTGCAAACTATTAGCTAGCCACATGATGTTACTTGTACAAAGAGGGGATACTTTGCAAGCAATTGTAAGTCTTAACACGCACCGATAAATAAAAAAAGGCGAAGAACGAACTCTGCAATCTCACAAAGTTTAAATAACCCAAATTCTGTTTGTCTACGTACGCAGGCTGCGCAGTTACCCATAACGGTATCCAAAAAAAAACGAAATTGAAAATCACGCTATCGTACCACATTTTTTACTAACCGCTGACGAATCATAACATTGTGTACAATGATTATTAGACGCAACTAAGTCAAATTCAAAGATAAAATGGACATTGTGTGAGGATTATTCTGGTAACACTCTTCGTTTTATTACAAACCAATATTATATAATCACACAAATTTCATCACAACTTGGCGTAGAATTTAAAATTGATGTACATTACATTTTCTTTAGCAGTGATCATCACCATGAATCGTACCTTAAGGTAAAAAGTTGTATCAATATCTAAAGATTGTATCGATTGATAAAAGCAGGAGCCTTTAAAGCAGGGGGTCCCCAAGATATTTTAAAGCATCGTTTCGATGTGCTGGTACAAATGAACCTAGCTTAGCAGCAGTCACAGATAAATGATTTTTCAATCTGTTTAAATCCAATGTCATTGTAAATAATACTGCTGTGGGCATTCTAGATATTTTTCTGCATTTTTCAAAGTGAAAATAAATGTAGTTATTAAGTTTTTTCATCAACACAATGCCCCGGTTAATCGGATAATGCTACCCATGGGAACCCCTGGTAAAGCGAATAGCAGCCCACAAACAGATAACATACATATTGAAACTAAATGAAATACTGCAATAAAATTATATGTGGCACAACTTATTGCTGCAATTTTGGCAGTACTGTTAATTAAGGAGCAATTAGTATGGTACAATATGATTTGGCCCCTCAGCTACAACATGATTTAACACCTTGCACACTTTGCATGTAAACACCACTATATCACAATGAACAGAAATACTAGGAATGTGATCAGGGTTAAATCAAGTACGGAATCTGATTGGAGATGTGATAAAATGATTATAATTCTAGCGAAATTTCATGAAAAAGGTTCGATGAATTCATCCTAGTTTAGGCAATACATTTTTCGATTGGCAATTCTTGATGATAAAGATGAAAATAATACTCTTCGTATGTGGATAAGAAATACACCTGCTACTTATGGCTGTTGTTGAGTGAAATAAGAGTACAGAAATGAAAAATATAAAAAATACAGGCACAAAATAGTAAGGCAATGCTAAATACTTCTGCTCAAAATAGAACAAAGAGCATCAAATCAAAATACATGTTAGAAGTTAGTAAGTACTATATAGCAGTGTGCTATAACAATGTGAAATATTGAGGTTATTTATATATGACAAAGGCAAACTTGATTTAAAATTTTAGAACTAGCAGGTTTGGACGGTAATATAATGACAGACATTCACACTCAGACAGACGTGAGAAGATTGCTAGAGCCATCACTTGAACCATTGGGTTGTTTTCTGAAACTAAATTATAAGTTCAAGCCATTTCTATATTTATTTATTGGCCCTACAGTGCTGTATGTGGAGTGTTTAACAAACTTACCCTACAGCCGCCACCATCTGCTGCAGTTTGAAATTGGCTTCAATTTGTTGTTGCAGTTCTTGTTCCATCTCCCTCTTACTCTCTTGAATCTTCTTCATCTCTTGCTCAGTTTCTTCCAACTGCTGTTTGATCACATTATTTCGGATACTAATCTGCAAAAAAAAGAATCAGGCATATCCTCCGTATACTGTCTTTCAATTCTCAGAGCAATTGTTTACCATATCTCTGTCACTGATAGCTCTATTTGTCTCGTCCTCAGCCTGTTTGAGGACATCTCTCAACTTCGCCTCAGTCTTACGATGATGCGAAGTAATTGTTTCCAGCTCCCTGTGAAAATTCATAATCAGGGTGCGAAAAATCAATGAAAAATTCTTAATGCAAGTTAAATGCAATAAAGTACCTTGCTTCCTGTTCAAGTTTGTCTTCCAAATTCACGATCTTATTCTCAAGCATTGCCACAAGTCCATCATTTGACTCGCTATCTTCCTGCTGCTGTACCTACCAAAAAGAAAATATACATCATTATCTCCTGTGAAACAATAATAAACAATCTGGTAACCTGGAAACATTTCTCACATGCTTATATGCTTCTTCCTGCAGCGTAGATGATCTGCTCCTTTCAATTTCCACTTCGTTTTGCATATACCCTAACTTATCCTGAAAAATTACCAGAAATTGATTGGTTTTCTTGCATATACTGTACTATAAAAGTCTGAATATTGGTTAGGGTTAGTGTTATATGTAACTATGTATACCATACATATGTGCCCTTACCAATAAAGGTAAGATACGTATACTATGCATATGAACTAGACTGAACCTCTGCTAAATGAAGATCTGCCTTGAGGATTTCATTTTCTTTTGATATCTTTTGCATGGCGGTTTCCAAATTTAGTATTTTATCTTGCAGATATCCGATTTCCTTTCTCAGCTGCTCCTTTTCATGGCTGTCGTTAGCAGAATTGATCGAAATTTGCTGGTCGACGAGCTTAAAAAGAAACACCAGGCGGTTACTAAAAAGTCTTTACAATGTACTTAATCTAAGTGCTTTCACAGCACCACAAGGTGGCACTGTTGATCAAGATTGAAAACACTTGGGCCATTTAAGTTTGAATTTGAATTTAAGCCGTGGTATGCTTACTATTTTAAATGTAAATAAAGACTAAATGAGCTGAATTACTCCTGGACTTAACATGGTAAACATAGAGTCACTCAGGGTTACAGTTTTGATATTTTTACTGTAATCAGACTACCTTTGATTTAAGTTTCGCATTTTCGTGCTGCTGAACTGCAAGCTTATCACGAACGTCACACAGCAAGCCCTCAACTTCCTCAAGCCTGGAATGAATTTCATCTTTTTGGGACTTCATTTTTGAAACCTCTATATTAGCAGCCTTCAAGTTGTCTTTTACTGCTCCCACCTATTCAATTCCAATGCAAACAATTTATAAATTAGTAAAAGACAATGGAATAAGGCAAAGAACATTGATTTTGCAGCTCAGCAGGAGTCTGACCTAATACTAATGCATTGAATTAGTCATCCTATTATACAAGCTGCTTCTGGATCCTAGCAGACAATCATATTCAAACTGACGATAAATTTTTTTTTCAATAATCTGAATACAAGATAGTATAGGTACGATAATGTGGCTGCCATGACAATATGAGAGAATTTCTCTTGATTTTGATGAATTACGAAAGTTTGAAGAATCACTTGACAAGATGGACAAGTAATGGAGTGGACCAAAAGATACTGAACAAAGGGAATCAAATCATCATTACTAATTTTCCCCACTGACAATAAGATACAAAACATATACAAACAAGTGCAATCATGATATGATGGTAACGCTTGTTGTCCATGAATACAATGCTCAAAACAAAAATATATAAAAAACCTCCTCAGTTAAAGATTCTTTCTCTTTCTGATGATTTTCAATGTCTTTGTTTTTGACCTCCATTTGCTTCTTCAGGTCCTCGAATTGCTGTTGCATGTCTGCAACAAACATCTCCATTTCCTTCGACGTTGAATCCTCTGTTGATTGCTGGATCGCGCCTAACTCGTTTATCTAAAATAAATACAATACAAAGTTTGAATGTCGTCACTCTAATTCGAAGTTAGTGCAATTCTCAATCTCGATGTAAGATATATTTGATGATTTACACTACAGCTACAGTTACCATTGAATGAACAGAATTAAACAATTGATGAAAGGATTGTGCGCAATAAAAAATCCTTTCCCTTTTCAACCCATCCCTCTCGAAATACGACTATGAACCTCTTCAGAAAATTCTCAATAATTCAAAACACAAAAGCGATTGCGCCAAAGTCCACTACAGAATTTTCCTCCCCCACATTATCTGAAAAAACAAATATAGTAGTGTCAACCCTTGAAATAGTCTTGAGACAGAATAGTTGTGAGATGAATCTTGCAAAATCCCTGAGTTTACCAAGTGATCTGATTCATGCTCAAATAATTCTGTAGCATGTTAAGGTACAAGCACCCCTTCATTTTTTTATACCATTCTCAGAAATTCTTGCGAATGAATGTGTTGAGTAAATGTTAAATCAAATCATAAAACCGCCGTTCAAGGAATGTTTGATATGTCTCAGTATTTTGCTATAAAGTATCCATATAATTGAAAATATGAACACTGTTGCACAAGCAATATATTTCTGTGTTTCAACTTTCGCCAGTCATCATTGTACGTTATCAAAAACCGCAAACAAAGTCATCTGATAATCTCGTGATGTTAATGTACGTTGGTTATCGGGGGATCAAAATATGGTATCAGTTCTAAAAATGGTATTTAAGCAGGTGTTTGCTACTTGCTTTTGTCCGGGTGAGTAATAGGAAAAGTTAATGAGATCGACAAAGAGAAGGCATGAGTCGACATTATTAGTATTAGACAAATTAGTATTACTCATAGGTAACTAACTGTACGTTGCTGCGTAGGATGACGTTGTTAGAAAATGTGCGCGAAAATTCGACCGGCAGACGACTTGCGGTAAACAAACGTGTAATTGAAAAGGGTTCTACGTACGAACTTCCTGTAAGGCTTCCTGATAATTTTTTTTCCTATTTATCTACGGGATTCAGGCATGTATGTTTAGTAGAAATGAAACATTATACACTGACTTGGTTAAGTAACAAGTAACACAATTTAGGATCATTTGAAGTGAGTTTGGTTAGAATTGAAATTTGACAGTGTTGTTTTCTACCTGCGGCTTTTGCTAAATATAACGAAAAAAGCAGATCTTGAGATCTTGAGCTTTGATCATGGATGCGATTTGAACACAAGGGGGAATCCATCCCCTTCAAACAGTTTCGCTTTTACGGGCATTCATATTTCCCAGATCATTGCGTACTTCACCCTTCTCAACAGGGTTGAAAACAATCTATTTCGACTATGCAAGTTTCCTACTGAGGAAATGACGTAAGTTCAAACAAATCATAAATCAGTTTTCCACACAACGCTCTTCCGTTAAACAAAAACAATAATGAAATAGGAAAGAATAGGAAGTGGGTGATGAAGTATATATCGCCCCCGGAACGCCCACGAATTGTAACTGTAGGACCATAATTCCAGCAACAACATACTACCCCTTGCTAGAAACGAAAGGCCACAATAAAAATAAACAACTGCATAAATCCACCCACGCATATTACTATTGTACTTTATTACAATGTGAAAACTATAACCTCCTTTTACAGTTACCGTAAAGGGGCGTAATCTGGTAGTTTCCAAGGATTCTCAGAAATTATGAACCTTGACTGCATTGACCTCTGTTGGGAAACAAACATTTAGTCTCCACATTAGGTCCGATGGAGGAATGTAAACAGGTCTAAACCATCATCATATATTTGCTAAAGGATCGAACAATATAGAAGCCAATTATCGGAGATTACAATCAACAGATTTTACAGAAATTTTTGGTAAATGTGTAATTGTTGAATGTGAACATGTTAGAAATATGAAATGATTTCGGAACCAATAGCATTGGTTTCAACCGAGTTTTCATTGATAGAAAAATATACTCCATAACTTATTCATCGTAACATTGATTAAGCAAGTTGATACGTCGCTATGATGCATCGCCGTTAAGTTACATAAGCGAAACAAAACATAGGTACAGTTTCACTGACTATATAGAGCCATCCATCAAATCCGTCACCTGAAGTTATTGTGGAGAAAAGACAGTTTAAGGTGAAATCCACGAGGTGAAATAACAACAAGTAGCCAGGGAAATTTTAGGCTGGCAACATAGTTCCGCATCGAAAAATCTCACGAGAATTAACCTAGGTATATTCGTCGCAAGGAATAAATGCAATAAGGCTAGTATTCTACGCCCCTCCGTATCAACCGTTTCCGGTAAAATCATCATCAGTATCATCATGGATCATTGCAGCAGGAACAAAAAAGCTGAGGAGTGACCTCAATAGGAGCATATATTTTTTTAACAAATGATTATTCATTTCGAACTACTTAAAGCCCTTAGATCGTTCGAGGGCATTGTACTCATGTCTGAACGGAAGCGTTATGACAAGGTCAGACAATTGGTGCCCACTCGTCTGCCTCATAAAGACTCAAATTCCATGAAAACACTCAAAAAGGGGTGATGAAAAAAACGTGTTTGAAAAATTAAATCCCTCTTATTGGAAGCTACGTGATGTTCTAGCGCAGTCTTTTATTTGGGAGCATGGAGAACAAGAGAAAAGGTTTTCGTGGTTCACCCTTGGTGGCTGTAGTACTAGTTCTAGTTCAATGGTTGATGCCCGCAAAGGCCTCCGAAACTCCTCCACATAAATGTTCGTGATAGTTATAATCCTTATTTATAGGTCATTAACAAAAGCATAATTGGAAATTATATCTAATTATATACTATATTATTGGAAGGGACGTTTCATCTGCACCGCGGTTACTAGTAATTTACCGATGATACGAATCGAAAAATATTTTGCCGCCTCTTCTCGGCTTTTAAGATGAATTACTTTCACGGTGACTAATAAGCAGGGAATGATCCATAATTCCTGTCTGTTTATCAGAATTTGCTATCTAGGCTGAAAAGAATTTTGCGAATTGTTGAGATCAAGAAGTAAAAACCAGGAGTACTTTGACACAGGAAAAACGATCATACGGCGTCTCAATGGAGCATATGCCTAGTAAATTCAACTGTCATGTTACTCACGACGTGTGTTTTCATGGGTGATTTGTTTAGAGAAAGTCGACATCTAATCCTAGACTTCTTGCAGGTTATTCTATCGACAGGATTGACCCAGACTTTCTACATCGCTTACGATACATACAAATATTTCACATGAAAATCAAAACCGTGCACATCCCGTCAAAACAATGTCGAAAAGAAAATTATTGTCTAATATTTGTAGGATGTTTATCATGTACTGCATGGATGATGTATCAGCCACATTACCGATTGTGGCCGAGAAAAATCATGCTTGATTTTTTAACCGGCTGATGAATTATATGTATATAATACCTGGGTGGTAATGACTGTCTAGCACAGTGGTTCTTAAACTGGGTTCCGCGAAGCCGTTTTAGAGAGACTGCGAAATACATCAAATTATACTAAATGAATGTAAGAAATAAAAAAATACATTTTTAAGTTACTTTCCTAGTTTATTATAATAATGAAAATGAGTTCACACGTGTTCGAACTGGAGCAATCTCTAGCCACCAAAGCATTCAAGTATTTTGCCTGGCAGTCCAGCGTCATAATAATTCAATACATATTTTCATGGGACCGCGAATCATTGAAAAATATTTCAGGGGACCGCTACGCAATTTTTTCTATAAAGTTTGAGAACCACTGGTCTAGCAAATACATGAGTAGTTTGGCGGGAAAATTACGAGTGACTTGCATGACGAGGAACTTGCTTTACGGGCCGCCATTCGTGAGTATTTTTGTTTCGTACCACGAGTATAAATTCGGAGTACGAGCGACCGTCATACACGATATGAACAGTGGCAAGGTAAGTTCTCAATTTTCCGCGCTCCTCCCACCACGCGCAGACTGCACTCGCTCAATTCACGTGTTTATCCCGAGCGTTTTGTGCTAGTGAATTATTTGTGGTTCGTTATTTTTCTTTGATTTATTCAGCGTTAATTCTTTGTGTTAACCACGGGTCCGAAGAAAGTAAGTGCTATGATAGTGGTAATAAGAAGAAAAAGTTTATTACAACAGAAGTGAAGAAAGACATAATAGAAAAACATGAGAGAGGAGTGCGTGTAGTGGACTTGGCATAGCAATACAAACACTAATAAAATTGAATCAAACCTCTTCATTTCTTGTATAATCGCTTATGTTTTTATTACATGCACACATGTATTGTTATTTCATTTCTAACTGGACGTTTTCGTTTAAAATATACATTATGAAGGACATTTTGCGTGGTTTTTGGAGGCTGGAACGGATTAATTAATTTTCATTAATTTAAATGGGAAAAATTGCTTTGTAATACGGGTAAATCGTAATACGAGCCCGGAACGAGTAATGGGAGGTACTGTAAAGATAAATTACGTTGTAAAATGCTGCAAATCATCGGAAGAAACGAAATTTCAAGTAAGAGGGGAAATAACCCGAGAGCAATACGTAACAGTCGCCATAATACTTCGTGGTATTTATTGTCACGAAAATTTCGTTATGCTATCATTGCAATACCGCCGTGGTTTTCAGACAATAACATCTCAAATTCCAACCATGAAGTGCTATCAAGGATAGCAGAAACTCGTTATATCCCCGACCCCGATCTATCCATGACCACACGGAGCGTAACCGACGTAGGATTTTAACGTCGTGGGAAGAGAAACGCTCTTTATAAAGCGAGAGAACGTGGAAAAGGGGGAAATACAGCAGCGTACAGGAGATTCGAAAAAAAGTTGGTATTTTATTTCAAGTTACTCTATTGGAAAGACAAATAAAAACAAACCGCATTGTCCGTCGAACACTTATAAAGCGAGACTATATTCTGCTGGGCAATCAAACTGATAAAGAGCTCCAAGAGTATTGTACAAACAAACGCTGAATTAACGCCGAGATACCTAACGACGAGAACAGGATCAGATCAAGATTATCGTGGACGAAAAGCAAAGAAAAATGTTAGGGCCTTCAATATTCCGTATCATTGCAGTACTTTTTATGCACAGCCCAAATTTTGTCGATGCCAATTGTAGCAAAGCTGCCAGGACACTTCAAGAGCAAAAACTTGTTAACGGAATGAACGAAACCGATGTTGTGATCGAGGCAAAATATACGGAAGAAGTTTCGGGAATGTTAAAGTAGGTGTTTAGTTGTATTAATAGGAATTTTATAGATAGTAGGCTATAACTAGCTGTACCCATCTGCGCCCTGTTTAAGCATTCATTAGGGGTATGCAAAGTATCGTATCGTACTCTTATCCATCAATTGGAACTAAAATCGTTCTCCGCCGCGGCTCACTGTGTGTATTTCTGTAACGAATTAGTTCACGTAAACATTGCTTAATGGCATTGTGTTTTTAGAAAACGTCATTAAACAGACGACAATTCAAAGTTTTATATTATTTATATTATTCTTGTATGAAAACATAACCACCTGCATTTTGTACGAGACTATGTCTTATCTAATCATTACATATATATATATAAACTGTGGAGCACGTGTTCATCATATATGCCACATGAATCGAACCACAACCGGCAATCCGTGTTCTATTATAGATGGCGGATGCCGTTAATTCCAAAGTACACATTGCGAACGAGTCATGCTTTGAATATGTTCTTAAACAAACGCAGCTTAGGTTCAATGACAGAAAAAAGTCGACTGGATAAACGGCTATAACTAACGTGACGACGTAATGACACAATATTTTTATTGTCAGATTCCGACTGATGCAATCTTGGGAGAAATACAACGGTGAATTACGGTTCCGGGATGATATTTTTGTACAAACGACGGACAGCAGGAATTCGAACACATTTACGCAAAGCTGTTTCACCGGTTTGGAAAAAGGGGCAAAAGTTTTTCTCATTTTGTCCAGAATCAAAGAGAATCAGTTCGTCGCTCTAACACCCCCTGTTCTATCAAAAAAGCAAAGTCACAGGTTGCTGATAAGAAAATGGGCATGCCCCGATTGCCCTGGTATCCGTGTCCTAAGAGAATCCTTTCCTCCGGAGATGTCCGAGTACAAAGGAAGTAGCATCAAACTCGAATGCAGGGTGGATTCAGGTTCGAGTTTGACAAGAGTAGTTTGGCTCAAAGATGGACGTGATATTGCGAAGGGTGGGCAATTATACAGAGATATGGGTCTAGAAATAGAAAGGACCAATCTCAGAACGGGAATCGGTGGACTGTTAATAACATCGGCGACCAGCATGCTCACAGGGACTTATAAGTGCGTAGCAGAAAATGAGAACGGGGAACGAGCGGAACTGACCACTGTTCTGACTGTAACACCGTACCGTTTCAAACCGTGCCCACCAGAGGACAATCCATACTGTCTACAAGGAATTTGCGCTCTCCATGGTGATGTTGGTCATGTAATCAAATCTTGTATTTGCAAGGTCGGGTTTTCTGGCAAACGGTGCGAGGAAAAAAGTGTGTTAGCGGTTGCCAGTGCCAACAACGATTCTGTCAAAACGATCAACGAAATGAAAGTGGTAATGGCGGTTCTTGGCTCGGCACTCATCGCCACCCTTTTAATAGCATCGGGATTAGCTATTGCCTATATCCAATTGAAGCGAAATTCTTTGAGATGCTCTGTAGGGATAGAAACGAAAATATACTCCAAGAATGGAGACAGAACATCTCTTGCGTAGCGAGATTTTCAAAATTGCGTTTATTAAACGTTACGAGTTTTGAGCTGAAAATTTTCGCGTGACCATGAAAAAATGAAGGCCAAATGAATTTTATAGATAAAAACAGATTTCGATCGTGAAGGTCCTGTGGTATTTGTATTCCTAAAGTACGTCCACATATTCAAACGCCTGATTACGTAATGTTTCAACCATTCCAATTAATATAGATAAAAAATTTCCAAGACCACACCCAACCATCAAATGATATTGATGTGTACTCTGATTGCCGATATTTAAGTAGGATGACGTCAAGAAAACACGTGATTAAATTGCAAGTTATAAAGCGAATAGAAGATTGTCAGTTGATTCTACAATTAACAATTTACCTAATACACAAACGAGATACTCGTCTACAGCAAACGTATAAATTTCGAGTGTATAATTTAACTAGAGTTTGCCACTGTTAAAATATCATAATGCTATGCACCATATCTTTGCCTTTCAAAATGTCACTAATGTAATACATGTATTTTTAGAATTTCTTCAAAATCATTGAACACCACCATGGTTCACAAATGTTGAACTGTTCTCGTTGATGACAGAAAACGAATTTCAAAATCACACAAATATACAGTTTCCTATTTCTACCATCTTATTGCCAATTTTTTTACTTTCTTTTTTTTCGAATTGCTCTTATTTAATTTCGCTTCAATCCTATTTATTCGAATGTCTGCGATACGCAGACTTTCTTTCCTTTTACGAAATAAAATTTCGGAAATTACAATTGCTTATGAAATATGAAGGTTTCTTATGGGCACATCAAAATTCAAGAAATAAGTAATTCAACAAAAAAGGATTATACAATTATGAACAAATGAACACTGAAAAATACCCATGACGTGCGCAAAAAGTACAAACCATATAAAACTAGATATCCACTCCGAAAACCCTAAAAATGGTAATGGAATAAAGTTGTTCCTAAAGTATATATAATTACTGAAAGAAATTCCTGTCACCAAGTTACGCCTGTCGAGGTTTGTTTAGACAGCAACAACAACAACGATGGGCTAGTAAGCGGAAGAAAGTAAGAAAACCAAACAAATTCTGAGCTGGAAATCGACGTACTATTTACAACCACAATAGTAATTGAGTAGCCCAGATAACATTTACAATTCATTCCTGAAATTCCACAAATCGGAAATAGTTCTGTCCGTCAATCGGACAATGGGAATGGAAAACAAAAGTGCGTCGTCACTAACTACGTCATTCCAAAATTTTACAGAGAAAATATCCCGAAGAGTTAGAATAAGCTATGAGAGTACCAATTACATTTATTAAATTCGTTTCCAGGCGAATTCCTCCAATAAAACAGAGTAACAAACCGTATCCATACATCCGATGACAGTGAAGATTAAAATTAGACGGGGAAGTTGGAATTGATAAACAACATACGAGAAATATGTCTTGCAGTTACGGAGGAATTTAAGTTCTGGAGTAAAATGGCGAAGGGAGTGAAAGCAAACAACGGGAAGGAATTGGGAAGGAGCTATGGGTTGGTGGATGGGTGTATATTATTTATTTGCAGGATGTTACCGTCGGAAATGACGTGATGTTAAGACGCAAGGGTATGACGCAATTTTGCTCCAAGGGTGAATTGAAACATACACAAATCCAAATAATAATCACTGGCCAACTCACAACCCGAATAACAAAGAGAGCAGAAGGGATAATTGAAGACATACCCCATAAATATGGTTTATAAACATAGGATGTAACTGAGGCTTGATGTTTCAAATCAAATACAAGGTAAGATTAGTGGCTTCCCTGAAAATTACAGGTATCGGTACCTTTAATACAGGATGTAGGACTTTAAAAGCAAATGCTGGAATTACTCTAATTATTTTACAATTTGCAATAATATTAATTGCAGCATTCACGAAATATCTACTACGGTAATTCATTGGAACCGTTGCCTAGCAGCATGTATATTCATATATATCAGAGAGAGAGAGAGAGAGAGATAATTCATTCAAGCAAATAAATTCCAAGAATAAATTGAATTCGCATAAGAAAAGTTGTTTTTATTAGTCCATCATATTCATAGTTCTATATGCCACTGAAAGGAATGGTTCTAGATATAGTAAATAAAGGAGAATTGTGGGCACGACTCAGAATTACATTTTACACACGACTTGTTACGTTGTTATATATCAGTGGTGCGTTTCCCAAAGACATAATAATAATAAATAATACACAATCCACTACCGTCGCAAATTAGCAACAAGAGCGGTTCCTTGCAGTGTTACATCACCACGTTGCGTTGCGTCACACTCCGGTATTACATCACCGCGTTGCGTTGCGTCATACCGCTATTGCGTACTCGGTACATACAAAGTACTCACCGCTTTGTTACGAAATTATTGGTCAATGGATAATACAGCATTATAAAAAATTGCCAACCAAGCAGCAATTTAGATTACAGATATGTAATAGAGGAGACTGGAAGCTGTGTATTTTGATTATGATTCTGATATTTTTATATTAGCAGAATCTCACTAAGGGTAGCAGAGCGTAGGCTTAGGGGGGGGGCGATATCTTACGCAAATATCAGAAATGGGGCGCTGGAAGAAACTGTGAAAATCACCGTCATAACCGGAAAAATCTAATTCTTGAATAGTATTGTCACGGTGGTGACACAGGGGATATAAGTCGTGCACAGCCATAAGCCAGTTGGAAAGTTGACATAAAACCAAAGCTATTATTAACAAAGATTCCGAGATTGCAGAAACGAATGGAAACAAGAGGGACTAGTCTATAATAAAGAGTGTCTGGGCTTCATGCACGTATCCTAAAATAACGTAGTATCGGATTTCATAACGTGCATTATTACTTTTAATGTATTCAATCTAATCTAAAAAAAAAGTTGCACCTAAAATAACTCGGTCTAATATAGCTATGAAGTACACGGCATGGATTTCTGTAAAACGAACTACTTCACGACGACATGCTATATTTAAAACCACCTACGATCACCCTTGAGATGTTGACGATAGTATCAAATTTGCGACAGCTAAGTTACTAAAAATAATACTACGACACAATTACAGTGCTTTTACATTCAACGAAAACGCAATTGCAAAATTGTTACAATTTCAATCCTGATTATTGCCTTCGAACCTGCGCCCTAGGATTACATCACAAGTCCTAGAAGATAACGGTAGGCTACTCAATCTTACTGCAATTACTTCAACTTAACTGTGGTTAAAATCTTATGCTCTTTCTGATCTTGCTCAAAGTCTATTTTTAGGCATTTCAAGTAATATTTTAGGAAACATCAGGTCGGCTATCATGTAAGCCTGGTACACCTAGGACCTACTTAACGAAAAATTAAAAAAAACGACTCACGACTTCCTTCTGCTGATAAATTGTGTCTTCTGCTTCCAACACAAGCTGGGCTTTTTCCTTGATTGCATCTTTCAAGTTTTGTACCTCTTCCCGGAACTCCTTAACTTCTTTGCTGGCATCCATTGACATCTTTTCAAACTCCGATATCTGCGAGGTAGGCAAAATTTGAAAGACATAATATGTACAGTCTCTGTAATCTAGGGATCTGGTAATTTTAGGGCAACTTGTGGTATTTTCACTGAACATGCATAAATATAGTACAATCCTTTTATTCTAATCCCAAATCTATTGATAGAATTAGGTGCCTAATAGCATAAGGCAGTGATGAGCAATCTTATTGAGACTATGGACCATATATTTTACTAGAAAAAGCTGTGGACCATCGGTAACTACAATTGCCACTTCAGGGATAATGTTTATATGTTATTAATTTCACGGGTAACTGTGGACCACCAGCAAGTCTCTGTGGACAACTTGGACTACCTGGAGAGATAAAGCTTGTTGATGAATGAATTTCAAACTTATTATCAATAAAATCATCAATTATAATGCTACTAATAATTAATAATATTACCACTAGTAAACCAATACCCAGCTGTTTCACTCATTGGCAACTGAAGTCACTTATGGGGAAATATTATCAGTCTTGCATCAATAATAAATGAGTCGAGACTCATGATGACTCATTTGACATGTTAAGGTATAGTATAGATTATGACCTATTAAGTCATTGTTCGATGTAAATATTGAATAATACCTTTTCTTCCAGTTCTTCATTGTCTTCCTTCGTCATCTTTAGTTCATTCGCAAGAAGCCGTTTCTCTTGTTCAAGTCGTGACATTGCATCATCCAACTCCTCTTTACGTTTCACCTCTTTCCTTTTGTTATCTTGGCATAGTTTATCAATCTAAACGACAAAAATACAAATTATAATGGGTACTAGAAGGTCATTTCTCAACGGATCTTCACCAAAATTTAACACAAAGCGCCCACTAGCAGACAAAATAAAATTATATGAGCATATGAACTTTTCCATCGGCAAGTCGCCCCGGCAAGGACCACTAGAACTACATAAATTCACATCAAATCAAATTAGATTATATTATTCACTCATTCTCTACAGAATTACAATTCCAGTTTATCTTAAACTGGAAGTGAAGGGATTTATTTAGAAAATTTAGCACTCTTAAGATCATATTGCATGTGTTTTTGAAAAGTCATCTCGAACAGATATATAGATTAAGACAACATCGTAATGGTTTATGCTTAATGCTTAAGTAAAACATATTCTCAAGCAAGCAATTCTCAAACCTGGTGACGAAGATCTTCTACTGTGTCAGCCAGTTCATTGACATGTTTCGTTTTTTCTTCCAAGATATCATTGAGATTGTTCACTTGAATCTGAAGCTCAGAACGCAATTTCAATTCGTCTTTCGACTCTTGCCTCAGTAGATCGTACTTGCGTTCAACTTGTTTAGTCTAGACAGACATTGCATTACTAACATTTATTGAATTTATTTAAATGAAAACTTTAAAGATATCATATTTTATGCAATTCAAGTGGTTACTTGTTTCGGCTATTAAAATGTAAGTGTTAGTAGGCCTCTGACACCTCAGTAACCAGTGCATCATCACAATCTCGCAAATAGTACAAGTGAAAATCATAGTTTAAACCACTCCACAATATATGCATGGTAAATCATGCATGTAGAATGCATCAGAATTATGTTTGTATATATAATGCCAACAATTCAGCACTACGGATATTATTTAGTAGGCATGCCATTAAAATTTTGACTCAAAATCAAGGTTTTGAAATTCAAAGTTTCCTGTAATTCGTTACAAATACTAATAATATTTATATATATATACTTCTTCTTGCAGATTCTTCATACGGCTTTCAGCTTCATGCTTTACCGTCTCTAGTTTAGAATTCTCTTGTTGCACCAACGAATGATTCTTCTGAAATGCTTTCATCTGCAACATGTCATGCATAGTATTATTAGTCATGTTAGTAAGTATTACCAGGTGAATTCATTCTCATCCAAAGCATGCAGATCAAAATTAGAACTTTATCGAGCGTAAAAATTCTGCTTCTGATTCACTGCAGAAGTTTTAATATTAGTATACACAACTGAGTAAATAATTTTGAGAGTGGAGGTCCTCACTTTTCTATCGATGTTGCCAATAGCTTCGGTTGCATTTTTCAAAGCCAATTCTTTCTCAGCGCTTTCTGCTCGCATTTTGGCCAGGATCTCCTACATCACATGAAGTATTGTTAATTACCTAACCAAACACCCGGAACACTATGTGAAGAAAATCAGTAAAAAAAAAAAATTCTGGAAACATATTCCTGAACACCAAAAGTTACCACAGCTCTATTGCATCACCTTCTGATATATATATTCTTGATTGTATTTATCTCCCTTGAGTTCTTTCAACCTAACTTCTCTTTCTAGCAGTTTGATGTCTTTGCATAGCTTGGCATTCTCTGTTTCCAGTCGTACAAGCTTGGAGTTCAACTCGGAGACAATTGCAGACTTGTCCTCGAGCTATGTATGAAAAATAACATTTGTATCAGCAACCGTCTGCTAACCGCAATATTCACACAAATGAATCTGGTATAAATTGTTTACACTAAAATTTGGGCAGCTAATCTGGGTATTCAACGGCAAGACTGTGTCATGTCACCATATAGAACTAGATGACTCCAATAAGAATCCATAAACAGAAAGAGATCACACTGAACCCAAGCACTATTTGAATTTGTATATAATACAATATTATTAAATTAAATTATGTTACATTCTTCTGCAGAGCTTCATTCCTCCTTATTAAGTCTCGTATTTGATCATCCCTGCTCTCGATCATTTCTCTCAATCTCCTCTCTTCATTTTGCATCAGGAGCTTGTCATGCTTGAGGTCGTCGACATCCTCTTGCAAGTTCAAGATTTTGCTGTCCGATTCATTCAACTAAATAAACGAACGCATAACTCAAATTATTAGGCTGCATATACGAATTTGAACAAACACATTGTAAGGCTGCATACCTTCTTTTTAAGAGACAGTATTAAATCCACACGATCATGGCCTTCCAGCTTCAATTCCTCCATGATTCCCTTGTTTTTATTGATTTCTTTTTGCAATTCGCTGTTCTAAATTTACGATTAAAGCTAAGTATGAATTATTCTGTGTGATGGCGGCACTATGGATAGGAGCAACTGATATTTATTTATCTAATTCATTAGGAAAATTAAAAAAGTTCAGCAAAGAATGAGCTTTAATTCACTCCCACTAAATCTATTGTTTTACCGATACAAGGCAGTGTCGCATATGCCATAAATTTCAATCCCCCTATTACCTATATTTCCCAAAAGGTCTTTGCAGTAAAATGTGTTGAAATGGTTGTATAAAATATGTTCCCATTTCCATGAAATTCTAGAAATTTTTTACTATGGTCATGCAAAACAATACATCAATATATCGCAAGCATCATTAGGCATAAGATAGATGACATCATCTGTTATCTAAAATATTTCTTTAACAACAATACCATATTTGTGCATACCCTCAAATTGAGTTCCTCAACCTCTATATCTTTATCTTTCATCGCTTCTTTGACATCCCTCAAACCCCTCTCTGATTGCGATCGCTCTGAGTCCATTTCTTTCACTTGCTTTTCATACTTCTCATTCTTTTCTTTCAGTGAAGAAACCAATCCCTGTGTTAAAAGTAACATTACCTGATGACTATATCAAAATATTATTTTCACTTTCAACGCATATTATAATGCATACCTCTAGTTCCTCAAGTGTTTTATCTTTTTCGGCAAGGTTTTTGTTGGCAATGACAAGGTTGGCTTCTAAATCTCGCGCCGTTTGTTCTACTTTACGGCATTCTACAATGTGACGTTCGCATTCCTTCAGCTCCTCCTCGAGTTCCACATCCATTTGACGAAGCTATAATGAATAAATCGAATGAGAAATAATATAAACAAGAAAAAGTAAGAAAAATACTATATGTAGTATAATTGATTTATTAGAATCACTTCAAAGTACAGCTATAATAAACCCAAGGATTTTTGAATACATCATACAAATAATCAATAAGACAATAATCCTTGGACTTGAACATACCTCTTCTTGGAGTCTGCTGTTTTTCCTTTCGGAATCCCTGAAATCTCTCGCCTTAGCTTCGTTGTCCCTTCTCAGGTTTTCGATCTCCTTCGCTCTTTCTTCTGCTTTTTCAAGTATTTCCTTCTCTTTTATAGTCTCACTCTTTGAAGCTTGCTGTAATGCAGAATATCGAACTGATGTCCAAATCTATAGATCAACCTATGAGACTATGACAGCTAAAATAAAGGGATTCAGGTCAACAGCAATAAAAACCTTCATTTCTGACAATTTCGATTCCAGATTTACATTTTTCATTTGCAATTGCGAAGCTCTCTTGTCTGAGTCACGTAATTGTTCTTCTAAATCATTTACTTGAGCCTGATAACAAAGCAGAAAGCACATCACATAACAAACACCATATATATTGGTAACTGAATTACCCTTCTGCCCAATCATCAAATTCGAATCTTACTTCTAACTGCCTTCTTGATCTTGACAATTCCTTTTTATATTGAGTTGCCTCCCTCTCCGACTGAAGCATATCATTTTTCATTTTCTTTATGTCCTCTTTCAGCATGAACATCTACAGAAAACAGAAGAATAAAAAGGAATGTATCTAGAATATTAATTCTAAATAAAATTAGAAAATTTCAGGTCATACAGCTTTATCATCCTCGGCTGCTGAATCTGAAGTGCCGTTGGTTTTGAAATTCTCTTTTTTCGGTAACTTCTCAACATCCTAATATACATCATGTCAATTTTAATGCAAAATATAATGTTAAATCCAAGAACGAATTAGCAAAGTAGGAAAAGGAATACCCTTTCTCCCTCTGAAGATGAAGAGGACACATCTACTTTATCCTTACCAACCGATGGCTGTAATTTTTCATATATTTAATACTAATTGAGGAAACACACAAAGAATGTAACTATACTATGTACCATGCTTCGGGTTTTTGTCAACGCTGTGTCAGGACTATCATCGGGATCCTTCGTGACCGGCTGGACACTCATTTTGAGTAGACTTGATCGGAGATCTTCAAGTTCTTGAACCTGTTGTTTCTTTTGTACATAGAATTTTTCTTTCCTGTAGAATAACAAGTATCGCAAGTGTAAAGGTAGAATCAGAAAGAGATTTAAGAAATAGAATCTGAGTTAATGTAATTAAGAAGTATGTGAACCTAGGCCTATGTCGACTTACTCTTCTTGATGCTGTGATTGGTCTGCGTTTTTCATTGTGTTCTAAATCCAGAAAGACATGATAAAAGAACAATATTTGCATGCAAATAACAGTAACAGCGCAACTAACATGGAAAAATTAAAATACCAATACATTAGCGTAAAAAATTGGGGCCATACACCCCACCGCAAACATTGCCATAATTAAGGTTAAGTATGCATGACCCTGATGAACAAGTTCATTCGGGTCAGGTTCGAAGGTCAGGAATGTTGGATACACATATGTATGTATATAAAATACACAATTCAAATTTAATTATTTCAGTTGTCAAAATATTCACAAT
This sequence comes from Halocynthia roretzi, assembly GCA_013436055.1. NCBI lineage: Eukaryota > Metazoa > Chordata > Ascidiacea > Stolidobranchia > Pyuridae > Halocynthia > Halocynthia roretzi. The sequence continues at coordinate 581,779 of QRAM01000003.1, read as the reverse complement.
ATCAAACATGGCACGAAACCAATTGCCAAAATATCATTCAAACCTCTACTTCTTCCTGCAATTCTTTGATATAGAGTTCCAGATCTCCGATCTTGAGCTGCAACTCTGCGTTAGACATAGCAGCATGTTGTATGGGGTGCTTTTTCTGAATGGGAACTATCATCTCTTCAACCTATGATTGATACAATATAAAACATCAATGTAAACCGAAATTTTATAGTTGTTAGTTAGTTAGTTCAGGGCCTAAACTTAAACTTTAGACTAAAGCAGAATTTTACATCAATTACCTTCTTTTTCGTGGTATCTTCACTCTTTATTTTCTCAAACTTAATGCACGGTCTCTTGCGATCATATGGAACTGTATTGCTGTGGAACAAAATAGCATACAATAATAAATATGCAACAGGTCAACAAGCCTTCACCAATAAAGTACACTATAAAAAACCACTGAGGTGAACGAATAGGTGGAAATTGATAATATTACTAACATCTCAACTACACATAACATATACATCTCTGCAATGAGATCAAGGTATCTGGTAAAATTAAATTAGTATGTAGTGCATTGTAAACGATACATATCTCCTGATGATGAAAAACTAAGATTTGACGATTTTCCTAATGTAATTCAAACAAGTGCTATTGTATAATTAATTCAAATTATAGTCACAATTATATTAACGTATATTACCTTTTAAATTGTGTGTGAATCGGATGTTCTCTTGGCTTTATCTCTTCCATCTTACACAAAAGTATAAAATAGTAATGACATTATTATAAGAAAATGAGCATAATAGGAATATAAGAAATTCTCAGAATCAGATCAGAATCTTACTTTTGGAATATCAATGTGTATATCTATGGAACTCTCAGATGATTCCGATTCCCTGTCGGAGGTTTCGCCATCGGTTTTGGTTGTGGAAAGCATTTGAGCATTACGAGGGGTTTTAGTTGAAACACTGTCGGCGGCATGTAAGCTTGGTCCAACGAGTTTCACCTGACTTATGCGAGTGGTAGATTTGGAATCATCTGAAAATGTCAAGGTTCATACCATGATGATGATGACAACATGATCGTAACAATGATTTATGATTTACATTAAAGGTTGAGTTGGAAGCAGTATACAAATATGATTATATCATTAAAATTACTACACCCCATAAAAACAACACTCCAGTGATTGACAGAAATGCTATAAAATCACATATTAGCAAGAGATCATCACACCTAACCTAACAATAAGGCTAAATAGTGAACAGGAAATAATGAGATGAGGGTTGTGCAGATGGTAAAGATAGCACAAAAAGGGGAGGGAAAAACTTTGACACTATAAACAGCATGCACAGAAGTAGGTCACAGTCTTAAATATCAAGCAGCATCGGTAACCTGTGTTGTCCCCGCTATCTGCCTGGGAACGAGGGGAATAGACCTTTTCTTTGATACTCTTTGCAGCTGGTGGGTCCGATTTAAACGCAAACGAGGTGGGAGTAGTTGCCTTACCATCATCAACCTTCTTTTCTTTGTATTTTGTCATGCTGGGAGAAGTTAAAGCAAAGTACCTAAAAAGATATGGAGAAATAATTTGTTTGGTAAAGGTACTCGAGATATTTGAAAAATTCCTTCACTCAGTAAAGATAAACAAACGTGGGTCTGAACAAATATTTTCCTGATATATTAAACTACTGACCGAGTTTGTCATCATTTGAAAAATTTACATTGCCAATATTGATACAAACCTTCCTTCGGGCTTGGTCGTTACATTCTTGAGTGAAGGGACGACTTCATTTACGTTGTACTTATCACTTCGTTCGATAGCTTCGAACCTGTTTTCTTTTCTCGAAGCGGGTGATCTGGAAACAAATCAAATATATTGTGTAGTAATGCTACAATCAGGGCAACTAATATGCTCATGATGTCGCTGAAAACAGAGCGCTAAGCAAATCAGTACTAACTGCAGTCAATAGAGCAATAGCATGTACGAGATAAGTTCTAGTAAGGTTTGGTGAGCGAACAGGGGTTTGGGAGATAACATAGTACTAGAAATAACAGTTATACATAAGCTCTCGTGCGTGAACCGATGCTTCACATGGAAATTTGTGTTCAACAGACCCTACTTATTTACCGAAACTGATTTCCTGTATTCATTTCATTGTTGACATGTGTTTACTATGGATTGTGAGAGAAGACTCATAGTTACCTAAATTCCATAAATAACAGGTGCACTTACTTTCTCGAAGGTAAAGTAGAGTAACTACTTTTCTTTGGAGCTTGCTTTGGAGTCCTTGATACTCTCCCTCTCCCAGGACTGCTGTTATCCTTTTGAAGATAAAAATATATATATAAACTATTGGGAAATGATGCTAAGCAAACAATCTTCTTACAGTGTTGTCTTCTGCTTTTCCAGCTTCAAAATATCCAATGAGGTGGGAGACAGGTTTAATGCTTCCGATATCGACACGCCGTCCTAATTTCCTATCATTTCGTGGAGGCGACATGCTCCTTGATCTGGTATCGTAAAATGTGGTTTTAATTACAATAACTTTGAATAGCTCCAGATACCATAATGATAGGGTCACTACAGTACAGCACATGGCAAGATTGCAAGACACCAATAGAGGTATTATTTCAATTCCTCACCTGTTTGGTTTTGAATATGCACTAGCTCTCTTAGGAGACAAGCTACGAGATCTGTTGCTTCTCTGCTGGTTCGATTCGCTCTGGTTACTAAAGGTAGGCTTCTCTTGCTCTGACTTCTTCTCAAAGCTAGTTGGGGCTCTAGATGATTCACGAGCTTTTCTACCCTGTGGATTGAGAAGATGGGATTTCAGAAATACTTAACCAAATCTTGATTTTAAATTGACAAGAAATTTACAAATTCTGGCTTCGTAATCCTAATGACCAGTTCCCGAGAACCAGTTGAATTCCACAGCTAAATGTGAGTAATGCAAGCAAAATATAACTTTGAATTTTTACACATTCATGAATAAACAAGGGTTTTAGTTATAAATCTACACTGTTACAAACATCAGAAAATTATAAGTACCCTAATACACAACAATACCAATAACAAAAACAGATATATGCAATTTCAAATGAATATGAAGAATAACCTATCAGCATTTGCTTCTCACTCAATTGTGTGTTCATCACCAATATATTATTACTTAACTATTCAAGCAACCAACTATTACCCTTTCCCATATACTTATATTTACAAAATTCTTCAACTCAGCAGGATTTTGAAAGGCAGTTATTTGCAACGTTTTAATACAGTAAATTACAACGTACTGAAAAAGCGGAAATTTATTCGAGTTTGAAGGATTCAGACATTCCTTTCATCAAGAGACAATTACGTCAGATTACCTCACTCGACCGCATAAACACAGCATACAATTACGATTCCCCAAAAACAGAACTTCAATAACGTTGTAGCGGTTTTTAACCATATTGACATATTGTAAAAGTTAACACATTTAAGTGTTACAGCAGTCAGGCTAAATTTGCTATAATATCTCCTTTGAAAACCTATGACAAATGACTATAAAATGACGGCTGTAGTACAGCATGAACACTTTTCTCACCTGGGTAGGAAGAGACTTGTAAGCAGCATTAGTCTTCGGGCTTTCAGGTTTGGCTTTATCTGTGGCTCGATCTAGTACAAACAAATAAAACATTATGCTAATTAATTAAAACATTGCAGCATCTATTTCTTACAGTAACAAACTTCAAAGAAGTCCTGCATTTGATAGTTTGGGAACTGTGTCAGGTTGAATAATGTTTTGTAATTCCAGTAATGGCATTATCAATATTCAATAGGTCGGCATTGCCTAGTTTCTTGCGAAACGAAATATTTTTGGTAGAGATGGAGAAAATAATTATCATACAAAATATTTGAATTTTATTTTTTCAGTCGCCCGCATTTTCCCACTTAGAAAGCTGTAGATATGTTTACTTGGTAGTGCCTTTCTAGTAGTAATATCAATGGATCGATTCATGATAAAAATTTGTGAATTCAAACAAAACTGTTTATTAAGTGAATGGACTCACGACCATAGTTCCTTGGTAACGTTTTCACTCTGTCGTCACCAGGCGCGGGAACGAAATGCTCCTGCTTCTCTTTATCTTTCAGTATAACGAACGGGTGTCCTGAACAAATAATACCGTGTTGAAAACCATGAGTAACCGATGATAGGAATCTGTGGCATGCTATAGTTGTATACATAGTTCTAAGTTCAAACATAACGAAAGAAATCGATCAACTTTGACAAACTATAGACACTTGAACTATACTTCAATCATTTCATACTGGCAAATACACGCTACACTTACTTCCAATATGCCTCTCATACAAAAGAATAGTAACCTTGACTGGGTTTACAAAAGCAAACATTATTCATAAAAGACTCGACCAAAATAGAGTAGAACTGAAACAACATTTCCAATTATAACAAAGTAACATATAGCAAGAGCAAACAAAAGTAAATGTCAAATATGACTTAATAAAAACATCTTTCTTGAGACGATTTTAACGTTATTTATAAATTCATTTCCATATATGACACACAGTAACATAGGCCATTAGCAGACAAAAGTGAAGGTCAGATATGACTCAAAAAACATCTGTCTCGGTATGATAAATCATATCGATCTTGAACTTTTCAAACAAATACAGTACGTACGAAAGGAACTTCAATACTGATATGGATTTAACCGGAAACAGAATGAATGATCATCCGTGTTGATTGACAGATCATGCTATGAATACTACATGCTATGACATGATTTATTACATCCCCTATTATGGCCAGATATTTAAGATGTGGTTTTTATTTTAAATACATGCCTCGTTTACACAAATGAATACAAACTTTTGAATTCCATCTTCTAAAAATAGTCTCAAGACGAGTAAAACTTCATGCCCGACAATGAAGTAAATATATCTTCTTATCGAAAAGCAGTTGAAACTATGTTTTCATAAATCCCACAAATATTAATAAAATTTCAACAAGTACTTCAAATCATATCGTGTATATACTAGATAACCTGCTATATGCCAGTATTCGTTGCCCATATAATTGTCGGTAATTTACTAATTACTGGTAGAGGAAGTTATAAGGAAGTCAATAGGAAAGTCGTAGATACGAAATACTTGTATCTGTCTAATCTCCATACACATTTAAAATCACATTTCATAACTACCTTTAATATCCTTTATGCTGATGACAATTCCATATGCCGCAGCATCGGCTTCGCTTTTGCGGGTGGTAGGCGGCTCGCTGGAGACAACCGAACTATGTGGCGAAGTTATTTCTCTCTTTTTTCTATAATCACTGTTATAATAGGGCCTTTCGTATGTCGAATGACGAGAGGGCACATCGTTGGGATGACTGAACGGTGCAGAATTGGACATGTAGAGAAGATCGGCGTATTGATGTTGCGGACGACTTCCGGCCAGAGAGCTCGGTTCGGTTGAAGCATACTAGATTGAAATATATCGAATATAAATGAAACACACAAATATAATATTTCAGAAATTAGATGCAAACTACATAGCCAAAATCACAGCGAAGTGTTCAGAATGAGAAATTCTACTGGCTGGCTCATGTTGACAAACGGTGATATTGCTTATGGTTTCAGTTATGATTTCTACATGTCTTTCCATGAACTAAAAATGCTAAGCCCTTTTCTGCCAAGTACCAAATAAAATATTCACTAGAAGAATTTGCTGTTCTAAATACAGGCCAAACATTGATTTCCCGGTATTGTTTATTCCAGCCTGATTTTTCAGATGAATATAAATATTTACGTCATCTTCCAAACTTCTCATGGCTATGTGATTAGTTCATCATACAGCCACAAATGATATTGCTATTGGTCCACGCCAAGAACATGCACTGTATTTGTGTACACAACACAGATGCATAATGTTTTCCGGAGCTATATTTACATATAGTAGTTGTTTCATTTCAAAAACATTCCTTGGTATTTTATACATCCTGTGTAATAAAGATGGCAGATCTGCAACTTGGGTATTTTTCTGATGCAAATTGTTGACACTATTCAAATTCAACAACGCTTATCGAATCGACTCACTTACCGACAGAGATGTATTCGGTGAACTCACATCGCTTCTTCTTTCAAATACGACATCAGGGGTAAGTTCAATAGTGGATAATTCTCGATCATATAACAGAGAAGTCGTATCCATAGCAGCTATGATCTATCCATCAACACACACACACAATATGCAGCAGCAGACTTGATTTTTGAAAAACTCTTAGGAATTTTTGTATGATTGAATTCTGCTAGTAACCTACACAGTACTAAGTAAATAAAACAAAACATTAATACTATAAACGTGCACAAAATACTTCGGTTCTACTAGAGACGCCGCTCGCGAAGCTTGAAATCGAAGCGGCAACTTTTCATTAATTATTAATCGCGTAAACGTTGGAGTAAGTTTTCTATTTCGTTTTCTCTCGACTATTTTTGTTTTCTTCTGGCTATATACTACTAAAACTGCAATGCCTGGTACATTAATTTCCACTGAGAGGGTAAATAGAATCGTATTTACGAAATATTAGCTCCACACCTTCACCGTACCTTACGGAAATTCCTTAAGTAGGAGTTTACCAAGATGGATAGGGGAAAGCTCTAATTATAAGAACTACTAAAATTGCGAGGCAATTTCCCGAATTTATCACGTTAATACAGTATTTCACAAAAAATAACTACAGCTACGGTGGACAAGCATCAAACAGACTCTATTGTATGTTATTTTATAGTTACAAACGATCGAGAATAGTGAGCCAATTTTTTTTCTATAAAACTGCGCCAAATGGTAAATACATTTCCCGATCTTTCGCATATTCGCACTCGGGATAACGATAACTAAAATCCGATGAACACGGACGAATATGATCCAGTGTGGCCCTGAGTCTTTTAGCAGCTGCGATTCTTGGTGATGTGGTTAATTTTTTATATTTTTCTTCCTTGAGGGCAAGCGATCCACGAACACATATATCAAGTAATACAAGAATTTCACTTTCAACCTCCTATAAGAAATGTAAAAAATGAAGAAAGTCATACTTCTGGCTGCTCTAGAAATAATATAGACGAACTTACTTCTTTTTGGCGAGGATGATGCAACAATCCTTTATTGAAATCATCGTAGTCTCCCAGTAAAAGAAGACAAACACTATAAAAATTAACGTCATTTTCCTTGTAGTTGCATATGTCTTCTTCTTTCACAGCTCGTTGAGATTTCAAATGCGAAGCTTCGAAGATTGCCTTACTAATTGCTTGCTTTTTATCTTCAGCAAGAAATGTCACGAATTTTTACCAATACTTATGCAAGGTTTAACTAAATACAACCTTCGACAGCTGTTTTATCCACAACTATAATCTGATCGCAGTTGGAAATCCTCAGTTGACCGCTTGCAGAGATTTTGAAATCGCTCGCTTTCAGTCGATGGATTAGAAGGAGAAAACGGTCATCGTTATCGGTGAGAGAAAACGCAATCCTGAGCAACTGCAAAAGACAGCAACACAGACAATATTATGGGACGAAATATGGAAAACCTCGAACAGTAATTCACACCTGAGAAGCTAAATCAACTCTGGTCTTCCACGGTTTGTTGAACATCTGCGCCAATGTATAGTCTCCATTTCTACTATGGACTATGATTCGACCACAGGCTCCATAAGTCATACCTAGTGGCCAACCTTCGTGAGCTGGAAATGCTTCCTTCAAGGCAAAACCAAACGGATATAATTATTTTATTGAATTAATCGTTCTCTGCAGAACTCGTACGGACTGCTCAAACAGACTCAATACTCCTCTTTTCAGCCTCACCTGCATCCAAGATCCCGGAGCCATCTTAATTTTAAACAACAATGTTGCTTTTTGTTCATTTGTCATATGCCCTATCGTGATTCGCCCGTTTCGGCTACCTGAAGAACGGCGAACAATTCGATTAACCAGCCTCTGGGAGGCACACTGTAAAGGCTTTGACCAACCTCTAACGTACTTCGAATTTAGATGCCCTAAATTAATATTCATGTTGTGGTACTGATATATATTGTTTCAATATTGCAAAAGTAAAATATACTGTTAAGTTTAGAGTAATAAAAATATATTTTACCTTTGGACTTGAAAACTTTATCCATTATGTCCCAGGTCCATAAACTGTTAGTCACGTTACAAGTGTCTTTGTGACCGAAAGAAGAGCAAACGGTTGCACGAAAAGCTTGCAAGCTGGCCGTTTTTAACTCATCTACGTTATCAGGATAGATTCTGTCATTGCTGCAGCTGCCAATTTTTCCACTGCAAGTAAATGATTCCATGATCCGTATCGTGCAATTTCTTCCACGAAGGGGATGATGAGGATCTTTCAGCAGTCCACGCAATTGAGTCCATATTCCATCTAAAATTTCGGAATTTTTATTGAAGCGAGCCTGATTGTTTCCAGTAATATTGGCAATGCCTACATTTGCGATTAGATGATAAATCTATGGCATTATTCTCGTCAAACGATTCGAGTAAACCTTGGTCAATCGCCTTGCAAAGGTCTGATCCGAGGCAAGGAAAGAATCTGCATTCCTCAATTCCTGATGAAGAATTCGAAAAACAACTTAGTACTCCAATATTATAGCCTTTTATTTCTAACCATTGGAGGGCAATGTAGACCAATACATATCGAGAAAGAATTGCCATATCGATGGTTTTCTGGGTGCTATATTTTGCATTAACTCTCCCATATTCTAGTCTTCAACAGTTTGTAATCAAGGAAATATGGCAATACATTAATATGGGCGTAATGTTTCAGTATTGTAGATATTACTATATAGACCACATGAATACCTAAAAATTGTTGAATAAAAACTTACCTTACCTCCAACTTGAATAAAATTGATTTATCATTTAATCAATTAATACCCACCTCGTAAAGTTTTGTCTTTCAAAATCTCATTGGTTTGTATATCAGAATAGCCGCTAGAACAGAACACGCCTAAAATCACTAGAAGCAATCCACACCAGAGTAACTTTCTTTTATGTAGTCTTATGAATGACAGAATTGCTCGACAATATAAATTCGCATTCCTCGCATATCTTCCTCCGCTTGGTAGTAGCATTCTCCGATAAATATTTATCAATAACAACCCGCTGATATAACTTAATTCATTATTCCTCCAGCATTCAGATATATTTCTGATCGGGTGACATTTTACCTCAAAATTCCTGCTACTGTTTTCCTTTTTACTAAATTTTCATATCGTTCGTTCATTCGAGCAACGTTGAACGGAAGTAGTTGTGCATTAAATTGTACAAAGTCTGCAATGAACTTTTACGTCAGCCTTTCCGCATTTCCAATCAGTTACACCAGAATCGAACGAGGAAGGAAGGAAAACATGAACACGTTTTGAGAGGTAATATGAACACCACGGCTCATATTTATTCACTTAACACAGAACAAATCAAAGAGATAAATAGTAGAACTGTTAGTGGAAACTCATCGATAGTTTCGCATGGAAGTGAAAGAGTTAAACAGCATGTGGTACGATGTACTGTACATACAGGTATTATTATTAAACTGATGACAACTAATTATTGCATCGGATATTGGCAAATTGCAAAACGTTGTGTTGTGCAAGACACGGGAGCTGCATGGCCGTTTTGTGGGTTGAGTTTGACACACCTGTCTGTTTTATTTGTTCTTTTTGGCTCGCCACTTCCCCAGAGAAGGAAATCAACAGGGGAAGTCTGCCCCGGATAGGTCCAAACATCCCAATGGTCAGCATCCGTAGCTCCGATCCATGGCATTTGATGATCGCTAATTTGTGCAACACTGTAGCAACACAGATTGATATTAGCTTAGTAAGAAATTATACGGCATATAGTAAGTCGATGTAAGGCAGCAATCGGATGAACCGCTATAATTTTTTGATCTATTTGTTGTATTTTATTAAATACTAGCAGAGTGGCTTCTTACAGGTATACAGATTCTTTTTTGGTCGCTAGGACGCGGTACAGAGTAAAGGTCCAAGACTGTCTTGGCCTGAAATCGTGTTTTTATTGTTCACGCGTTTTAGAGAGATAGATAAAATAAATGCGTAACGGAATAAATAACTCTTTATATTCTTTTTTTTCCAATGGTAAATCATTCAAGAATAGGTGAGCTGACCACACTATATCACCGTATCATGAGCGATCAGCCTGAACTGCATTTTAACCTTTTTTGATTGTGTTTCACAGGTTTGTCGCAAATAATAATAATAATAATACATTTATTATGCTTAATATCAAGCAAATAACTCACTTGTAGTTCGATTGTACGATGTTCTGCAACCACCAAGTTACTTGCACCCATGCAGCAACGTCCGGCATTCGAATCAAGTCACCTCCTTTAGATTGGCAGTAACTTCTGTACCCGTTAAAATCTAGTATCCCGACATCGGTACCATGAAGATATACGCAGCTGCCGGCAATTTGTAAGACTTTATAGGTAGATTTTGGGCAGGAACGTAATCCTAAAACAAAGAGAATACGCGATAGAACACGATACACCAGAAAGTTGCTAAGACTTCGACAACGAAAAGTAAAGCAGCGAAAATGAAAGTTCGGACAGACTTACTTGAAAATCGAGGACATTGCAGATAATTGCATGACTCCGTCTTCATAAGGTCTCCCACGCATTGTCCGTACAGACATGAGCGGTATCTACTTCTCTGTCCTCCACCACAACTGACACTGCATGCATTCCATTCGCTCCATTCACTCAATCCTGAAATGTTACAAGTGTTATAATACATTGAAAGTTAACCTAAATCAACGCAGTAATTAATAAATAATGCCGTACTCCATGAGGTACACAGTTGTCGTCTGCAAATTCTCGCTTGGATTTGCTGGCAATCAGGTTTAGCGTTCGGCTGAGGACATCCTCTTCTTCTATTCGACCTTCCGAGGCCGCATGTGACGCTGCATTCCGACCACTGAGACCACACTTGAGCTAATATTGTAAAAAAATAATAATACACATATTATCACTATTTTCTAAGTCAATATGATCAAACGTTGATAGCAAATGAATGGTTTGCACTATAAGCATGAAACTTAAAGTGTAGATTTTGAAATCGTTTTATTTATGGAGTTGCCATATAAAATAGCGTTATTACTATTCATAATTGCCATTGACCATGCTAGGAATGTATTGAGGAAGGCCTCACATACAACTAACGATGGTGTCCCAATTTGCTCTGATATGGAATCACCTGCTGGTGTTTTTCATGTACAAATTTACTTACGTGTTTCAGTTGGGCAAAATCCTCCGTTACATATCCTCGACTGCACCTGCTCGCATTTAGACAAGGCGGATTTCTTTACACAATAGCGTCTTCTGATAGACGTTCCCGTTCCGCAACTAACACTGCATTTCGACCAATCACCCCACTCCAGCCAGTCCTCAATCACTGCTACTTGTTGGACGCAAAGTTGAGAATTGCATACCCTGGATTCGACAGACTGACAATCGGTGTCAAGCACAGGACAGGTGCGGGTACGAGTAGAAATGCCACCGTTGCATGTCATAGAACATTCCGACCATTCGGTCCATTCAGTTCCTGTTAAGGATCTTGCTTCGACTTCGAGTTTTTCTACTTCAAAGAACACAATATTGATGAAAAGAAATAACGAAATCGCAACATAAAGCCATAGTAGATAAAATATGTCAAATTTATTGTTTTCTCACGATATATGGATTCTAATACAACGCAGTGTATTTTTTAGGGTTATACATTTGTATGATTATTGTACGAATACTCTACATTGTAGAGTCTACAATATACCCCCATCAATATCACTAGTGCTCTTTTTTTCAAACACGATATATGATCTCAAGAAGTGAATTTGTCGCATTTGTTACCTAATACTTCCACGCCGCAAGGATCAACATTACATTTCATGCTTTCAGCCTCCTCACAGCCGTTCTCATCTTCCGAACTACCGAGGTATTGTTCAGTGCACACGCGAGACCTGACGGAGAATCCACCACCGCAGGTTTTAGAGCAACGTTCCCAATCGCTCCATGGCATAAATTTCTCCACTGCAATTAAACCATATTGACAATTGAATTTAAGTTTTGTAGCAAACGATTTTGGAAACTTAGTAACTTGTTCTTCTTACATGTTACCGTTTTCGAGGACAGAAAACCACACAACTTTTGGAAATCTTTACTACCGTTTTCGGGATTTATATAAAATTACCGGGAACAACAGACCAGTAGATATTGATTCACCAATAAGACTATAAGCAGCTGAAAATAATGAATTAATCATTTGTAGATAGACCGTACTTGGCCTGAATTCCAACAATATATTACATATAATAAACCTGAGCATAGGCACTATTTCGCAAAAAAGCATTTACAGGAATTCTTCTATACAAATATTTTTTTGTAGG
>QRAM01000003.1:409025-568243 GCA_013436055.1 Halocynthia roretzi | reverse complement strand
ATATACTATTCATGCTACATAAAATTCTGTTTTGCCCTAAGCGTCACCAACTGAAATCGTAATGAGGTAAGAGAATATCGTTCAAGGCCAGTTAAGATGATAGTGGTACCAGGCTACGTCCACCCCAATTTCTTGAATAGGTAACGCAACACCAGGAGAAAAATATGAACGGCTATTTTTGTTTATGGCACAAATTGAAAGATAGCCGTCGGCTAGCTGGAACAGGATAATGCTAAAATGAATGGAAATTATTAAAAACTGTACCAAAAACCGTAAACAGTTTGCAAGCATTCTTCGGTAGTCACGATATCCCATTTCTGTTTATATTCATTACCGAAATATTTCTAGAATCTTAGATGATGTTATTGTTAAGACACCAAACTAACACTGCTACATAATTTTTGAGTGGTACTACTCACACCATATTAACACGACAGGTATCAATCAGAATGATTGCCTACTTTTCGAGCAGGATAATTGTGGTCTGTCAAGGTAATAATTATAGAGCAGCACATTTCCTGACCACGCGAGCCACATAAAATGGAGTTGAAGGTGGAAATATTTAACACAATTTGAAGAGAACAATAGCTAGAGGCAAAAAGGTTGTCAGGTTTTAAATAAAAACCTACATAATTTTTATTTTTTAGCGTACACGCATAGACATTTTAAAACGGCTGAATCATTGTGATCAGGTGAAAAATAATCGACCTCCCATCAATCACCGCGCTCGGTATATGGAAATTTGATTCATCTTATAACGTGACGCAATTAAATTGGGGGAGTCTACGTAAGCAACCAGGTGTAAATTGTAGAACGTGCACCATAAATCAAAATCAAATTAACTTTACGAAATTATGAGATTATTAAATTAAAATTAATTATTTTGTATTGTAATAGATTTATATATATGTGTGTGTGTGTGAATTTCTCGCTATGAAATGTAACACAGGAGCTGTTCATGTAAGAGGAAAGTTTTCAACGGGTCGACATTCAGACGAGGAGGCGTGGGAACCTAGGCCGGACTTCTACTATTTAAATGACGCACATCCTTATCAATAATCTTGCACATTGTCGATTAATTGGGGAATTCTAAAACAACTCTACTGATATAGTATAAATAACGAGTGGAATTAAAAATGATTAGAATATCTATAAATACTCCAACAGTACAATCTCGTTCGCGCGTTCATTAACTTTTATAATGTTTCCTTATTCTGATTTGTGTTTATATCATCTATTATACATTAGAACACCATGAAAAGTACCTCATCGAATCTACTACAGTGCAATACAGTTTAAATCCTGTAAAACGACCCTATCTCTAATTACGGTAACAATGGGACACGAAGTATCTGCGTCTCCGTGTTTATCGGAAGGTATATTCTAATAATTATAAGCTCGTCACGGTGTCTGCTTGCATCAAAACTTAGAACGTATTTCTAGAGAGAACATGTAGTGTGCTACATGCAAAATACAAGTGAAATACTCGTGGGGACGACGCCGACGAGCACAGATTTCTCAATTTCATGAAAAATCAGTGACTTTTTATTTTCGATTTCAGCCGCAAGGGTAATTTTGTTACTACGTTTGAAACATTTCAGATTAAAGCTACATTTTCAGTTTGTTTACTTTTCTACAACGAAGATTATACGTCTGCGAGATCAAATAAGTCCACCAGCGCGTTGTGATTGCGTAATTATAGCGAATTATGTAAGATACTAAGGCGACACACATATATATATATATTTATATATATTCTGGCGAAAATAAAACTTACATTTAACGATTGTAAAGCGATTGATCATCAGCGCGATCAAGGAAGACTGTATACGATATGTAGACCTTACATTTACATGCTAAATAGGCCTCACGTCAGGAATAGTTTCATATTTTTATATGAGTGTATATGTAGAAGAAAAATTACCTTTTTTAATTAAAACTGTTGCGACATTCAATCGGGCTTTTTCAAACTTTATATTAATGAGTACGTATTGTATATTTAAAGTATATGCTTTTGACCCAGATCTCGCCTTGTTTTTTTCGCTAATTTTAGGATATTTTGAATATAATATCACAAATTGGTAATCAATCACCTTTGGTAGATTTGCAAGCCATTTCGTTGCATGACTTAGTTTGAGCTTGCATACAATCATCTTCTCCTGTTTCTCCCTTGCACGTACGCGATCTCTTTGATGTCCCACCTCCACATTCCGCTGAGCATTCGGACCAATCATTCCAATCGTTCCAACTGTCTTCCAGAAGAGCCACTGAAAATTTTGTAAATTGGATCGCGGTAATTCGATAGTTAAATGAAATAAAATCGCCATAAAATCTATCATTAGCTGCGTTAATACCGAACTAATATTAGCAGTGATATGTAATGACGTTATCCACACTTTAATGCCGTTCGTTATTCAAAAACGATCGGTAGTTGAGCGTGGCAATTATAGGTGATTACATGTAATAGTAAATCTCACTGATGTATCTAATTTTATGTCATATTTTCACTGGCGGTGACTTTGTTCATAATTTCGTAACCATTATCCCATAAAGATGCTCTTACGTTTTCTTTCTCCGGCTTGTACGCCAGAAGACATAGTTTTTAACGCTCCTGTAAAAGCAGCGGCTATTGTAGGATCCATGGTCCCCATTCCTTGAACCATACCTTCGATAAAAAAAAACATGAACAGTTTTATAATAGATTGCACTCACTCCTTGTATAACGTATATAAATTTTTTTGTGTAAGCATTGATAACATTATACTCGAGGGGTAAACGACAGAAAATCTTCAAACAAGTTGCCAAAAATTATGAGTTGATGGTTGTATGCGTAGCGTTTTCGTACACTGGGTAAAAAGACTTGACCAAAATTTTTCCTCGGTGGCCAATTTCTCGTGAGAGAAAATTAGCAAACAAAATAGGGCTAAATATTACCTTGGAAGATTTTCGAAACCTCGGAGGCCACCATCGTTTTCATTTTTGCTTCCAGATCCTGAAACATGGATTCATACTATGAGAGTATCAAGAAAAGCAACCATATATCATTGAATGCATGGAATACAAACAAAATCGTGTCACAAGATTTATCGCAACTTACCATAACTTCTTTCTTGCAGCTTCCACACATATCCGTGTTCTTGTTCATTGGACTGCTTGTAATGTACGCTCTCATCTGACCAGTCACAGGGTAGCACGTCATTTTGGTACCAGCTTTCTTTGACATGCTGCCGTTAGTGAAGGATTGAATCGCTTCTTTCAGGGATTCCATAGCAACGCCCTTCAGTGTTCCGAACATGGTTTCCAAAACGTTTTCGTCCGTGTTCAAAACGAACTCCATCGCTTTCAAAACAGCCGTCAGAGCGTCTTTGTTTTCATTTATTGGAATATCTTTTCCAAACACGACACGTATTAGTCTCTCCAGAATGTTTTCGTTCACGGGTTCCATCTCTGTAACTCGGGGTTGCGGCATAGTGTCCCGTTTAGGGGGTTGAATTTGGGACAATATGGAACTCAGATCGAGATTGGCCCCTAAAGCTTGTAGATCGATGTTTTGCAAATCAAGAGAATTTAGGTCGAGTCCCGGAGGAATTGCTATGCCAAGGCTACTAAGATCTAAGGAGTTCAAATCTAAACCATTTATCGGAGGAAATCCGGGTATGGGGCCCGCCATTGATGGAGTTTCCGGGTACATTGAAGGCTCGGGAGATGTGGCAGGCTCCTGAGTCGTTACAGCGTCAGTCATCATCTTCGGTTCGTTGTCGCTGTCCTCTCTCGTCCTGGTTATGGAAAGTCCTGGAAGGCTGAGTGATGTCTTATCACCGAGCAGACCTTTGGCAATATCTATAATTTCTTGGCTCAGCGGAGGCTTGGAAGGGCCGGGTTTCATCGGCATTTTCTCTGTGACGGTATTTATCGTCCGATCGGGCTGTATCTGTACTGGACCGATGATCTTCTGAATGACTTCTGATATTTTGCCGATAGTAAGGTTTGGAAGAGGTTTGTTCTCTTTCACTCTGGTCATTGCGGCGAGCAATAGTCGGTTTGCCTGATTTAAAAGTTTACCAGAAATCGGCGATTGCTTTTCACCACTAGGATAACAAATCATTGGATCTTGCATGCGAGTTTTCATCATTTCTCCCGCTGCACAAACCGTATAAATAGCAACGCACGTTGCAAAGACGATTAGAATTTTTTGCAAAACTGCCATGATTTTTTTTTTAACTCTACTGTTCCTTGAAGATTCTGTGCCGTCTTCGCGAGCAAGCAAGTTGTCCTATCAGGTAAAGATCTCCGTTGCTAACCGAAGTCAGTCTAATCGCAGAATGATTTAAATAGAATGGTCAAAAACGGTAGAACTGAACCTTCCCCCTGAGTCGAATTAATCAGATTGGCCAGAGGCAAGTTACCTGCTCGATTTTATAAGTCTAGAACGAAAGGAAAAAATCAAGACGATAAATAGGTTGTCACGATAATATGGTTGATGAGCAAGCTTACTGCACGATTATCTCAAAATATTTTTTATACTTGCTGCAGTCGATAGCATTGACAAACATGGTCAGGCATTTATTCTTGTTACACGTCAGTAACCACGTAACAGCGACATACGAATTTGTCACGGCTGCTACGTTAAGAAATCGTGGTCCAATATAAATAAAATCTTAAACAATTTACTTAGAATTGCAAGAGTATGACCTTAATGCTGTAACGAACGAAAATATCATCAGTGATTCAATGTTAAGAATTTCCCAGAAAACGTATGAACTGTTCATCGTAGAAGGTATCGTTTCGAAATTAGACGCCTGAGCTGTCTGCTGTAAAAACGTTTCAGACTTTAGAATCAAATTTTACTGTAAATATACCGCGTGTCGTCTTCCGCATTAAGCAATTAAAAAAATTGGTTGACCCTAGCTGTTGGCTCTGGGCCGGAACTAATATAGGCAGTAGAATTGTACAGACAACAAATGGCGGTAATAATTGTGACGATACGGGTGACCCTAACCGCTACACTACGGATACCGTAATATTGATAGTATATACCTGTGTTTATAAAAAGGAAATCGGGATATATATGTGAGAATATACCGAGCGACTTTATATAGATCCATTGGGGCAGAGAACACTCAATTAAACCCAAGTAATCCACACATATAGATAGCGTCGTCTAATTCATACTGCACGAAGGAAATACCGATAATTATATGGATAGATAATTTAATGTAATAATACTTATGAATATGCTTTATCATATACCGTTTCACGAGGGAAACGAGAGTTCTGGAATACTGATTTGCATACAAATGAGGTAAAATTTTGGAAAAACGGGATCCATTAAACTTCAAATAAAAAGCGTGCTACCTGATATCTTTATATAGTCTGTACCAAATATATATAGCATGGCAACAGTAGAGGTCGTTCGAACCGCGGTGGCTACTTCTGATGAATAAATGTCTGTGCTAATGAAGAGAATTACGTAACGTGTTTCGGTGTTAGGTGAATAATAAATAATTGTGAAGCAAAAATAGACAACCTATTAGTATTAAACATGCAGGGGTAGAGTAATCTGTAAATATAAATTGTAAATACTGACGTAATGTGATTATAATTTTGTTTTAACTACTACTTCAATTAACCTGTAAAGTATAGACGACTTGTAATTATATTAAGTGGTGGCGGCTGCAGCTATATCGGAGTATTTCTAGCATGTGACATATACTCTTCTTCCGAGCAGAATTCAAATTCATCTTTGAACAATTTCGATCTCATTTGTAGCAATGTCGTCTTCTTTTAGAAAACACCTTGTTAAAACCCTACTACAGTAATCTTGCAACAACAAAAATACCGAACAACCGTTTAAAAATTGAAGCAGACGCTTTATTGTCCAACATATTCTGTTTAACCTGAGTTTAACTGTTTAACAAATGTTATTATCCGACTACAAGTAAGAGAGCACCCATTCGTAAGATAAAAAGTCAGTCTGAATAAAGGTTTGGTTGAATCCAGTGGCGTTGAAATACGCTACATAACTGGGACTAAAGATACTGAAAGTAATAATTCATAATCCGGAAGTTTTGAAAAAAAAACACTATGCTAAATCAAAATTCAATAAGTTTTAGTTCGAGTATTTCACTTTGGAAAGGTCCATGACCCTTGATCTAAAATCCTTTACGTAATGTAATCGGCTAGTGATTACCGATTGCATGCTAATTATGAATTCTGTGCTATCTATAATAATACAGCAATTGGGTCCAGTGGATGTAAAGTTTTGTGAAATAAATTTTCAGTGTGGAACAGAGAGAAAAGGAACATAGACATATTTCGTATAATTTCGCAGACAAGAGACGATGACTGAATTTCATTCAAAATTTCATGGTTTTAGTTCTGTAAAATTATTTATAATCTGTAAAATGACCCCCAAACGATGAAAAACATCGGTGATAAATTTTACTTAAGTGAAAGACAAACCATCAATATGGATATATATCAATACAATTATTAAATACTCTGAACCATAAATTGCTGGTTTGTGATGAGCAACTTATAATAAAAAATATATTTTAATGGTAGTAGGTAGTTTAATTGAGGGTCGAATTCTTCACATACAAGTGGTTTACTCACTGTTTTTTTCTCTGGTCTCTGAGATGACGATTTGTTTTTTAGGGGGGCTTTTTGATGGTTCAAATGTCATCCTATCTGCCAAAATATATGATCCATTGTTCATTCAGAGAGTTAAACAGCATTGCGCCACTGTTAAATAAAGCATTGCATACATCACAAACACACACATACGCATACACACCTCCTTTTCTTTTTAAACAGTGGTCTGGTCTGGTAGAAAAATAACATTTCCATCATAATTAAAACTTTAATAAAGAAATAAGATAAACTCAATCCTCTTCGTTGACTTCCTGCTCCTCTCTCACTGTACGAAACGGTAGAGTGGTTTGGCCTCGTTCTGGATCAGCCATTTTCCATACTCTAATCTGTTGAGACTGGGGCAATGAACTGTTGAAGGAAAGGAAAAGTTAGTTAAAGATATTATGCTACACTTTATCCTAATGTACCAAATAAATAGATAGAGCAATAACTAGCAATTCCCTGACACATTCTCCTGGCACACAGACTGGATATGCAAAAATAATCGTACCTTATGTCGTGAGGTGTGAGAAAAATGAACTGTTTATACTGATCATGCATAGCAATTTCTAACATCATTTCCATAGCGACACGTCTATTGGCCATATCCTGAAAGATAATTCAGGTAAAATTGTATAGAGTGTAAAAAACTGTTTATGATGATTGGCAGGTACACGATAAAGTTACCATGAAAACGTCGAATTCGTCAAGACATCGAAAAGGGGATTCAATTTCCTCCCACAATGAGAGGATGAAACACACAGTAGAAAATGATCTCTCTCCGCCAGACAACGCACGCATGTCATTTGTTGTGATGCCATCTTCACCAGGTTGAACCTAGAAAATAATTAAATGTAGACAAAACTTAACAACTTGAGCTTGTAACTTGATGTAATCTTGTACAGTAAGCTTCATACTGAGATCTGTAACAGCCTGTCGTTGTGATTAAAATGCATTTTTCCTGTAAAACCTCTCTGCGAAAGCAGAGCTTCGAACGTCATACGGCAACGCATCGATATGAGGATTCGCATCTGTATGAATGAGGCTTGGCGCTGTTTGAGGTATGATTCGATTTCTCGAATGAACGTGCGAACCCACTTCATTCGACTTTTGATTGCCTTGTACTGTTCTTTAACCTCATAATATTCCCTGAGCAAAAGGATAAAGGGTTACAGCTGGTAAACGAAGAATACAGTTGAATGAGGAACAAAGCTTTGTTGTACACCATACTGTACCTCACAAGATACAGTGTATGCAGTACAAGGTGCATGGAGTTCACTGTTATATAAAAGACGTGTCAAGATTGAACTTTGTGGTGAGGATGATAAGCCGAAAAACTTGAGTTACTAGAATACTTTCTGCGATTTGCAATGGCAACACATTTGATATTTTATTCTGGCTTCTGAGTGTCAATGAGATATAACTTTCAGATTTATGTACTTATGCATATTCTAGACGGTCTATTAGTCGATAACATCTAGGTCAATCAATGTATTTGCACAATAAAAATTTAAAATGAAGCTGTGTGTGCCTAATTAATGAATCTCAGGCTCTGCTCCCTATTAATAACAGCGAAGCAAATAAAACATAATACAAAGTGATCAGTTGAATAATACAAAGAAAGTCATCAGGTCGTTTATAATATGTTGAAGACAATTTACCTAATAATTTGTTCTCTCTGCCCATGCTGATATTCTTCTTGTTGAACCCGACGTTCAATTTGTCGTATCTCGTTTTCAATGTTGCTAGGTGTTCGTCTGGTGTTAATCCTGTCTGTGCAAATGGACATTGCATTCTTTTGCTCTTGCTATAACAAATAAGGTAGATGTAAGTTGTCAATAAGGTTTTTCTATCAATTCTTTGAATGTAGAAATACAGAAAAGTACTATCAAACCATAAAATCTTTTCAGCCCAGCATAATACAATGTAATAGAATTGAGTATGCATAGAGTAATACTCACCTCAACGACTGCAGATTGTTGGACAATTTTTGCTTGCAATTCTTCAACATTACGTAGGTGATTTCTTTTGCTCTCTTCGTAGTATTTACGATCTGCCTTTGCCTTTTCAAGATCATTCTCGACTTTGCCAATGTTATCCTGCAAAATATTTAAGGATGAAATATGACCGATTGTTCAATCTCATTGGTCCGTTGAAATTTCCTTTGAGTGAACCTTTAAATCGTTGTATGCCTTACTAGCATGATACATCTCGATTGCAATATTTAAAGTTAACCACCTTGAATTCATCAAGATGTTCTCGCATTTTGCGCATCTCTCCTTCATATTTCTTCCATGTACTTTCCGACAGATCCAGTTTCTGTTTCGCATCTTTCTGTTTAGCACCTTCCACTTTGATAATTTCAGTGAAAGATTCTAGCTGCTGATCATTGTTTGTCACTTCTTCAAGCTGTCAAAAATATAGTAACAAAGGTAAATGTTTGAATATATAATCTCATATGCTAACCAAGTTTTGGCTGCGTGAACATGATTTCGGGTGTTATATCGTTATGTTTGCTTATTCATTTGGGTCCAGATGATGGTCCAGTAATAAATAAATATCAATAAATTTCTTCACAAACCAAGTCTTTGACATCGGGCAATGAAGTCTCTTCTATCGTTCCCAAACTTCGAATGCCGAGCTGCACTTCCTTGAGCTTGTTCATGATCTGTAGCTTAGTACGTTCTAGCTTCCTCAATTCGGTTTGATTCCTTCGCGTTTCAATTACATTCTCTTGCATGGACTTGTCGATGTCCAGCTTCCTGTTGTTGATGCTCTCCAATTCGATTTGATTGCGCCTAAAAGAAAACAAACATTAGGAATACTTTCAATTGGCTTCCACGCTTCATGGTTCAAGAAATTTGTTTTAATTTTTGGTTTAAATTTTACCACTTAAAATTTTACAGTAATATTTTTCTTATTCTATCCACTACAATGCAACTAACTTCTTTGTTACTATTATAATATAACGTCGCAAGGGTATGGTGTACCTAATACACTGCGAAACCCATACATCGAATTTCGTTTTATGGGCTGAGCTAGCTAGTTACAAATTACATTAAGCTTTATCATACAATAATCTGAAAAAAAAACGGATGGACATGAATTTTAAATCTCGCAGTATGGAAATGATGGAACGATCGATCACTTTATTTCATCAGCGACATCGGCCCTCAAGAACCGGGACACTGGCTCTCTGGGATTAGAATAGAATCGGTCTTCAAAGACCTCGTCTCCGTCACTTGTGTACGCCTGAGAACACCGGGGAGGGGGTTTAGCGGAATGCTGCATGACGAACATTGCGTCCTGCATATTTGGGATGACCAGGATCGTTTCGATGTTGCCCTGTAATGTTACATATGCTGTGAGATCGAATAGAAATAATCTGTAACTTGTAACAAAAAGTACTCAATGCTCAATATATTCAAACTTCTCATAAATTAGTGGACTCTCAAATTTTGACTCGCGCGTATATCAAGGAAGTTGTATATTCGGAAGAGGTGCAAACTCTATGATATTCTGCATGAAACTACTTGATCTTACTTACCATGTCAATAAGACAGTTTGCCACAACTGGATCCTCAATATTGAGGAGATCTAGAACGCATTTGTACTTGTTATGCACAGCTTTCCTGAAAGCAGGATCAAAATTCCAAATCATAAATTAGATAAATACTGAAAGAATTTCATTGAAATACTTTGGATACGAACCCGTTAGCCACATTATGCACAGTGTTGGAGAATTTACTCGTGTAGATGGTGATTTGGCTTGCTTCTTTGGATGAAAACACCATACTTCTCAATCGAGACAGTACCTACAACAAATTGTGATGGCTTAAAATTGTTCTACTATAGATATAGCTGAATTCTAATCAGTAAAAGTCTATATGTTTCGTAATATAATGACAACGACGTTTTGTGACTTCACAATAGATCGATACAAATATAGAACCATTAATGTGTTAAGGACACATGAAAAAAGACAATAGAGGGCAGCGGTTGCAAGATCTAGCTTCCAGTCAACCCAGCAGTAGAAATAGGGTACTGACAATGCTGACGTCACTGCAACAGCTAGCGTGAGCTTATATTACATTGCATCCACCACACAATCAGTGACTTAGCCTTTTTTCCAACGACATGCTTATGAAAAACGTCTAGGTGAGTATAAAAAAAAAGATTTTTAAGTGCACCTTCATGTCATTATGGTTGTCCACCACGAAAGCACTGATATGTGATCGAATAGCAGATTCTACAGGCACGGCCATGTTGGGATCCTTGAGTGTAATGCATGCTCCAATGGGACCACGGGGTTTCTAGAATGAAATTCGGTATAAAATAGTTAATAATATCCCAAAAATAAATAGTGGTGGCAAAGTCATGATGGTATATAGGTCATGTCATTTATATTCATGGTTAAGAAACTATGTAAACTAATAACAATCTGTTATACAAAAGAAAAAAGTTTGTCTGCAATAGAACATCCAACGGTTGGATCGATTCAAACCAAATTTGGTGTGGGGACGTAGGGTACCTTAACTTGAATAATTATTTTAGAAAAAGGAGATGCCCCGGAGCCTGTAGGCGTCTCGGGAATGACCCCCCACGGTTTTTCGCAATGGAAAAACAAACTGTAGGACAGTTTTCAACCGAATTTGGTGTGTGGTTGCTAATCGTCTCCCAGTGCAGTGGACATATCTGTGTATAGTAATACTTTGCAACTAGTTTACAAGGAGAAGACAAGTTCAATTTTTCGCTTTAATTCTACTGTATTATTTACTTAAATTCGAAGATAGCGAATCAATTCAAACCTGACGAAATTTTTTATTCCTCCATTCCTCTTCGATTTTCTGCACAAACTGTGGCATTTTCACACCAAACAGTTGAAGCCGATTGTTTCTGTTTGACATCAAACTCTTCAGGATGGCTTCAATCTTCGATTTGTCAGCATTGAGTAACTGCAATGCTCTCCTGTAAATGTAAACCGTGCACAAGTGAAACAGATAAGCCACGAAAATAGACATCTGAAGATCGAGCAGTACCTGCTCTTCTGTGCAACATCCTTTGTGTGCTGCAAGCTCTCTTCAAACTGCGAGATTTGTTGGGAGATGTTTTTTTGCTGGTTGTTGAGACCATCACGGTCGCTGTTCAGCTGTTTCAACTGCCTGTCACGGTTCTGTCTTTCGGCTTCAATGTTTGTGTTGGCGCTTGAGATAAAAGTTTATAAATTAGTAATGATATGGTTTCAGTTTGGCTAACAAATCACAACCACAACGAACAGACTCAAGACTGCGATCGAGCATCCCGAATCTAAAACTGCAGAACTACAACGGATCAATAAAAATATATTGGAGGTAATATTACCTGAAATATTGAAAATACCTCATCGAAAAATTGTTTACTGATGACTGTACTAATTATGTCATAATTAACATATGCTATTACAAATTTTTGTATTTACCTCCAAGATGTATCGTAGCCAATCAAGAACTAAGGCACTGCTCATTTTGTATGTCTGTTATTAGTGATGTCATAATCGATAAGGAGTTTTACATATAAACCCATTCCGTTATCTTGATTTTCATATTCTATCAATTACCTATTCATTAGATCGTTTATTCTAGCTTTTATTTTCTTGGTGTCGCTGAACGTTTCATTTTTCTGTCTTAGCAAAGTGTTCAAGCGATTTTCCAGCTGTCTGTGCACTTGTCGATTTCTGTCACACTCTTGCTTGGCACTCTGCCGCTTAGGGTCAAGTTCTTTAGCCTTTGTGAAAGATGAACTCATCAATATAGCAGGTAAATATTACACTACGAGTTTAAAAGCAAACGCCTTTCAACCTTTTCCATATATTCTCGAACCACTCTCTGGGATTCATCAAACCTCTGCTGTGCCTCTTCTTCTCTGTTCTTTGCTTTCTCCAACATCTGTTCGTATTTTGGTGTTCGTTTCTGCTCTTGCTCAAACGTCCGTTTTGTTGGCTTCATTGAATGCTCGATATGTATCACCTTTTATTGAAGATACAATAAAGAGTCAGATGCCATCAGTAATAAGAATTTAAAATTCTTGAGAATTTAGACAAGGGGCTAGCAAACTACATTTTTTAAGTAACACAATAGTAAAAAAAATTCCAAAGTATTAAAAAAGGATTCTAGAATTAATAATGCTTTCCAAAAAAACATGTTCCTCACTAAAAGGATGCATGGTATACAGAGAATGCTTACGTGTGATAATAGCTCATATTGTGCAGCCATAAGTCTGAATGTATTCAAAAGGCTATGATTATAAAAAAACTCACATGAGCCCAAGCCAGTTCCCCTTTGAGATTATTAATCTTTTTCTTGAGCTCTTGCAGCGTTGCAAGGTCTCTGAACTTTTGCTCTTTAGAGATCACTTCTTTTTCAAGTTCAGGAAGCATCTGAAGCGGAAATAAATACAGAGTTTAGGTTTATTTCCAATTGACCAAACTCACCCAATAATTCTCAATTGTAATGTATGTATATCACACCTAGAGCATGTCTACCATGTAAAGCTTTCTACCACAGCTAGATAACAGTGAGCATTTTTGAAATTGGAGCCTTTTCCTTAGTCTCAATGTATTGAAATATTATTAAACCAAAGCAATTGTTCTCAAAGCAATTTCCCTCATGAGCTCGATAAACTAGAGTATTGGTAAGCCTGAAATACACTTCATGGTGTAGCAAATACAATGGCGTGAGCAGCGTGCGAAACACTTCCTTCTTCTGGAGCGAAAGGAAAGACAAAAGGAATACATTTTCAGTCAAATTTCAAGATGATATCAAGGTTCAAATTCAGAGTAAGAAATTGTGTGCTTTACTTGTAACTTTTATCTAAACTAAACATGCCATGATCCAGGTATACTAGTGGGGGCTGTAGGTCTCTGGTAACAATAGATAAATACATGCACCGAGTGAAGGGAAAGGGCCAGTCATTGCCGAGGGATAATATACATTTATAATTGCAATAGTGTTACCGTCCGTATCAAGCATCAAGCTCATTTGGACAAAATATATCTCCTGCACTCAATCATGATTACTAGGAACAAAACTTGCTACACCATTGAAGATAGCAGTAAAAATGTACACAGTACTATCAAGATGCATTTTACCTTTTCCTTCCTTTTCAATGTTTCGTGCATAGTTAGACGATGCTCTTGTACGAAGGCATAGTCCAAACTCATTTGTTCCAGCTGTGTGGATTTCATGAAAAACTGCATAAGATAAAGAATGAGAGGTTCACTAAAGATCCCCTGCTGGGGTGCAGCGAGTTTGTATACGGAGTTTTAATAAAATTATAATCTAATAGTGAAAGAAATCGTATATAACTGGAAAATGTAATGAACAAACCTTGTACTTGTCATGTTCGCTTTTGGAGTGGAGAAAGTGTTTGCTCATTTCTTGATTGAGGCAAGTCAAAGGATTATCGACCTGGACGTTGAATTGGTCCAGTATCTGGACCAGGTCTTCTTTCTTATTTGTAATTAGTTTTCCTATAAAATTACAGTGAGTTTTGTTACAATATTAAAATTTTTTTATAGGACTTTCTATGCTATCTCATCATTGTGTACGACATATCGAAATTGAATTCCAGTAGCAAAACCTATCAATGAGCATATCAGTCCTACGAGAGAAAATAAAGTACCTTCTGAACTTTTTAATCTATAATGTGTTGCTCCATCAGCTAATATACGTCTCTCTATACTGATGTGATCTCCGAACAAATGTCTCTTGTATGCTTCATTTCCTTTGTTCCTCAGGGTGATTTCAACAGTCGCTGAGCTATGATGGCATAAACAAAAATTATTGACAATACAATACCCATGAAGTAGAATCTCTTCAAAATTTTATAGTTTTTTCTCACTTGCTGCCTTCTTTGATCAGAGTTTTCAAAGAGGTTCCACGGCTCGTACTACTGGCTTTTCCACCCAAACCTACGACTACTGCGGTTATGATGGCGCTTTTTCCGCTGCCGTTCTTACCCACAATAAAATTGACGTTGGATGAGAATGTCATTGTGAGCTGAGTATGGCACATGAAGTTGCGAAGGGAAACTTTCTCAATTATTCCCATGTCCATATTCTCAGTTTCATCCTGGATTTTTTTAAATTAAAATATATAATAAAGGAAACTGACTATCTTTAGGTTACACTAACATGGGGAAAGAGAGGAAATTTAGGGCAAAACTAGGAAGGAATTTTATCTGCTATGCCACTACATGAGAAAATATGCTCTGGTTACGTGTCCCGGAACTAAATTCCAGATCTTCTCATTTCGCAATGCTAAAGAAATGTTTAGTTTTATTACGTTTATATCACAATAAAAAGACACTCAATTCTCGCCAATTTGTGACATGGAATTATTTGAAGGAAATTTATGTGTTATCACGCCATTAAGCAAGAAAATATTATCATTGTTTCTAAGTCAAACAATTATGTAATTATATTATGCCACAAGGCTGAAAAAATGTTCTTCACGCAATTACACCAACAAAAAAAGAAATGCAAAAAATCTTCAAGATTCAGTGCATGGCCAAACATAGCTTGATGTGGTCAAGCAGGTAACTCATCAAAATACAGGAATAACGGTAATGCATAAAATCGTGAAACCTAACCTTATCCCATAGTAGTTTAGTTTCCAGGTTCCTTTTATTTATTTTAGTGACATTCCTGCTGTTCCCATCTCCCCCTATTTTAGTGTATTCCTATGTATGTGCACACAGATTCTTTGTATTCATATATCGAGAAGGATAATTAAATAGCTTATCATTTATTAGCTTACATTTTGTGGCCGTGAAGCCTGGATGTTTGCAATCGGTGAGGTGTGGATTCGTTTTGTGGCTCTGACCTTCAAAGATAGCTTTCGTTTGGTACTCATCTTTAAAGTTCACAATTTACAATACCTAATCCATAAACAACCCTACACAATAAAAAAAAGACCAAACTTCTAAAGTTTATTGAATATGGAAAAGAATATACTTTGGAACGTGCAAAGATAATTGCAAAATTCAAGCTATAAACATCTGAAAACATTTAACAACTCTAAACCAACACGATGGAACAGATTAGTTTGATAGCGATACCAAAAATCTTAATTCTGGAACAGAGGAGGTTTTAGTATGTGGTCCGTACATACGTGTAAGTTTGCTGTGATAGATGAATTCATTTCATTCCTAACCGCTACCTATAACTGTTATGTCTGGCTATAATTAGAACGCAAGACTTTTTAAAAAGCTTCAACTATTCTTTCTCTTTGAAAATAAAAATAAACAGATGAGCAAGTCCGCGCCATTGCAATCTTGACTTCACTCTATAACGCCACTAGTGATAGTAGTCGATGTGTACTAACATGAAAAAGTAAGTGGTTCCGTAAACCTATTGCCTTCCATTGCGACCATATTGTTTCACCACACGCCTTACCTTAACAAAATGACCGGACAATGCTAAAGATCTAAATAATTATAATGTAAATGCAACAGAATTCATTACCAAAGTACTTGTCTTAATAACATAACCGGTAAAAGTGAGATAAAAATGTGCAACTGTCAAGTTCAACACTACTTAATATATATATAAAATATATAACCACATCCTACCAGTCGTGTTCTTTTCTTTAAAGTTAAACTACCAAACAACCGTTGTCGTTCATAGGTGACACTATACACTATTGTTGATAATATCAGCCGTGCATAACTTTATTACCCTGTCTGTTTGCATATGTAAAGGGTTAGCCTCTTCTAACCTTCCATGAGGGGACCATAGACAGACTTCCGTAATCACAGTTAAACTTCTTGTTCATCCACTCATTTAGCATAAAATTTTCACATTTCTGATGTTATTCGCGAACTTGTGCATTCCCTTTTCGTCTACTATGAAGAGAGCAGATCTGGCAAATATATATCTTTGCTACTCACCACTTCAAATACTACCACCGAAAAAACATTGCTTATTTACATCAACTAGTGTTTAATAATACTGCAAAAGCAAATATACTTCAAACGTATCAGATAAATTTAGTACGTTCTGTGAGTGTAATTTTTGAATCCATTGGAAATATACAGTGGGAACAAAATAAATTAGAAATTTTTTATAGCACTGCAGTATGAGCTCTTGTAAGTGTGGATATCAAGCAATGCAGTACTCGAAAAGTGCAAACATCTCCAGCAAACAAGGACAATATAAATTTTTTAACGCGAATAACAAATTAAGGCATAGCAGTAAAAAAATAGAACTTTTATGGAAAATAAATCGTGACAAAATTAATCTTCCAGGAGGTGAAATGTATTTTGCAATTGGTAGTAATTAAATGACTGCATAATTCTGTTGTGATAGAACGTGGTAGGGAATTATCGAGCATAAAGAATATGTATAAATTACTTTACAATTGCTACATTTATTGTACTTGGAATATAGTAATGGTTTCAATTTACATAAGTGAACAAGCCTGCGATTTGGGATTCTTGTTACCGTTCGATTTCTGATTTCCATTGGTCATTGAAGCACTGTTCTCTCCGTTGGCGATCATCTGATTCAAGAATAAAAGTAGTTGAATTTCAAGAGATTACATTAAATAGAGGCCTAGTAAAAACAGTAAAATGAAGTATGCTTTTTATGCTACAATTTAACACTTCAATAATATAATCTTCACCCCTGAAATTATTCAATATGAAGAGCGATTCCCAACCTTTTGCTAGGAAGCTCCTACCCATGAGAGCTTTATAAGCTGTAATGGTTGAGAACGAGGGGATTTTATGTCTTAATAGGTAAGGCATGAATGTATTCTTAGATTTTTGTTTTAATAATAATATTAGTGCATTAAAATATTCAAATAAGTTTACTAAATGTTATATTTACCACTATTCCATAATAACCTTTTTTAATTGCAAATGTCTTGACTGACTTTTTGTCATTTATGTATTTATTGCAGTCTATAAATACTTTTCTATTTCATAACTGCTAGTGGACCTCCCCATGTACTTTTAATCAGGTTAAGAATCACTACAGTAAAAGTATAACCAAATCTTATATATGTAAATATATGATGTGGTTGATAATTGCAGAGGTTATTTCTTGTGGTAATAAAAATGAATACAGTGTAGTTATGCTAATCTTGAGCTTAGGTGTATTTCCACAGCACGAGCAGTAGTGATGTTCTACAAATTGATGTACTCTTATTCGAAATCACTGCAAATACTTATTAATTATAAGGATTAAAGTGGAATAATTCAAACTTTCACTGCAACATATTCTAATATGCATGTAGTCACAATCACAGCAAATCAAAATTATTTCATTGTGTAGTGCAATGAAAAGTTTCAAATAGCAAATACTAATGCTAAATATCCATCACACATATTCTGATACGATTTGAATTTGCAATATCTGTAGAAGCAAAGCGTTGAAACTTATAGATAATTAAACAAATTTTAAATGTTTTATGGATTGCACACATGGAACTGCTTTTATAGTTAGAAGGAACTACTACTAGAATGAACTTGTTTTGCCTTCCAAAATTATTCTTATAGTGTCGAAATCACAGGAGATACTACACGTATTCACACTTCTGATAATAATTACTACTGGAAAGAGATCGTGTCCATTTCAAAATCACTGCTAGATGATAAAATTCCTGTAATTACAAAGTCATTCATCAATTGCATGTGATTGAATAAAGTGCAAAAATATAGTGAATGTGAACGGGCATTGTAGAAATCGTAATGCAAGCATGATTGTGCTTCACTCCATTAAAGCCATAGTAAGCTAGCAAAATATTCAAGTATATAAAATCATTGGTGCAGCATGTGATACTCTAATTTGCTTAACCTATCAAGAACAGTTGAAGAATTGGCTGCACTGCATTGCAAGTGAGAACCTTTGCAGAAAGAATTTCCCACAAAATTTCCTTACTTTTGTTGATCCATTCGTCTGCTTCTTAACTGAACCATTGACGGCCATGTTACCATTATCGGTTATGCTCTTTTTAGAAGCTTTTTTAGATTTTTTTTCACCCTTTTTATGCTGAGATTTGGGTCCATCGGAAGCGTTCGAATGCTCATCCTCCTCTTTGATGGGGACATCTGTTGGTCCAGATATGATTCTCATGTCAGGAGTGAGCTCGAAGCTGTATACGCTGTAGGCATCCGAGTCTCGCTGTCGGTATTAATTTTAATTTATCAGTGCTAAGGTATTTTATAATGAGTTTTGCTGCTTAGAATGGCTTTACTTGGGTAAGGAACAAAGTATGCTGTGATTAGAATGCACTAATTAGTAAGATCAAAAGTTAACAGGCTACCAAATGAGTTCTGATAATTTAAAATCAAATTTAGTTCACTTTTCTCTACAATTATGAAAAACAACAGTAACTGAAACAAGCAATCTCGGGTTATATATAAAGTTGTCAGGCAGAATTATTCGTCCAGAACAAATCTAATCAAATCCATGCAAAGAGAGAACGATGTTAATAAAGTAAAAGCGTGCCATTCGATAATGCCTATTAAATCCAATGCGTTTCTTACTCTTTGCTTTTCCTGGACATATTTTTGAGCTTGTATCATCTGTACAGTAAACACGATCAAATAAGCTATTGTCCGCATTGAAATTGTGTTGCTTTCTTATGTATACGCTATGGAATAATATTACCACCGTGACCCGAATCAAAATATAACTATCTTATTCGAAATCATTAAAATCCTCCTCTTGTGATATTTCATGTGCCCATATTGTTGGTTTGTAGGTCTTCCAATAAGTATAAATTCTAGTCAAATGTAGAAACACTTTTCTATATCTACAAAATGCATTTAGCAAGGCAAACCAAGCATCTGTTAAGAGATATATACAGTAAATCACAGAGACCAACTTGGATGTTTAGAGTTGGATGTTATCAAGTGGGTAAAGTGACTTTTGATTTTTCACAAGCTTCCAACAAGAAAGACTGCATATGTTGGTTCCGGTCATATAATATTAGTACTTATAGGTACAAAATAACTACAAGCTTCTGTGAAAATATGTCATATCAACATTTGACATGATCAAATGTTCGACCGGTTTGAAAAGATTTGGGACAAATTAAACACCAAGACTCCAATGAGCTGCATCACTAATACCACAGAGGTGGTTTACACCAACCCTTGATTTCATCAGTTTTGTCGCTGAGAATTGATCCGCTAGAAAGGCAGTAGTTCCTCTGATCAGGCCTTCTGATCAGCACAACTTGAAACTTATTTGTCTACACACACATGATTTCGATAAAACAGAGGTGAATAATTGTATAATATCATTTCGTAAAAGGATGATTTACAGGTTCACAGGGTTTTACATAGGCTATCACTTCCGAAGGTGCCCATTCGAATATGTAGTGGCTACTGAGAGTGAAGACATGCTTAGCGTGACCTACTTGTGTTACCAATCGAACTTTGTTCTTCAATTTCGCTCCACTGCTGAAAGCTACTGCGCTCACACTTCTCATAAAGGCATCAAAATCTTGATCTGACTTTGGCTTTGCAGTCCAGTCTTTGCAAATGTCCTTTGAAATTAGTTAGCTCATGTTAGATGACTTCATCAAGCATTTGATGTTTATGCCAAATAATATGTTGCTAGATGTTATCTACCTGAATTCGCTTTTCTTTTTTCTCGAGTCTCTCGAATTTCCGTTGCAGCGTGTGCAGCTCGGATCGTAGCTGATTCTGATTGTCTCCCAGTGACATCACGGTGTTTCGACGGGCCAAAGTATTTTTTGCTCTCGCCATGTTCATCTGACCATCCATTTCTCTCAGTTCCTGCAAAACCAAAATCCATTTAAAATAAATGTGTAGGAGTCAACAGCATGCGTAAGGTACCCAGAGCTCAGCTTTAAAAAATAGTACATCAACAGCGTAAAGTAACATTCACGTAACACCCTACAATGTCGAGAAGTATATATTACTGTATTCCTTTACTTTTACATTAATTCATTGCAAGTACTCCTTAAAGAGATATAGATGCACTCCAATGATAAGATGTTGCAAACCTATTCACAATGGCAAATTCAAGGCCTTTTATGGCAAATTAGAATGGGCTAAATAAGCTGCCGAGTAAAGCAATATAAAGTAAATTTTCAAACATTAAAAACTAAAATGGCATTGTGTGTGATTGTGAGATTGAATTTTTAATATACTGGTAACTGGAATGGTAGCGGGTACCTTTGTCGTCAGTTTCTTCAAGCTTGGATCTGGTGCCATGTCCACTTGCAAACCAAACACTTTGAAACAGATGCTGTTGTTGTCAAAAAAGTCAAGATACTCCTGTGTCATCGTTGGAATAGTGATCACTCGTTGGTGCTTGAATTCCGGTTGAAGTGTGCCCTGTTAACACATTGAAAATATAATTTTTCGTCATTGAAATCTCGGTGATATATTTTGATGAGATATAATTGTCTGAAATCTTGAAATACAGAATCCATAATTTCGGTTTTTAAGACTGCTGACAAAAGTAGCTCTAGTTATAGCTTACCTTGATTACATCGGTGGATGTAGAATCTTGTTCATTGTAAAAACTGTACTGTACGTAGAGTCCTTTTGTGAAGCGAGAATTGTCTATCTCGGCTGATCTAATGGTGATCTAGAAAACAATACATAAATCTCAGTCAAGATATCCCAATCAATAATATTTACTACAATCTTATGGAATTCCACAGTTTATGCAGTTAATACACAAATCCAGATTACTTCAAAATACTGCAGAAGCATAATAAAAACCTATCAGATTTAACATGGACAACTGATCATACCTTTCAGGTTTTTAAACAAATGAATGTTAGGTGACAGTTGATGTGAATACATTAGTTACCTCATCACTGTCTCATGCAATATCAAAATATCTGTAGAGTAATAAGAGAGTAAGTGTAAGACTCACCTTGCTGTAATATGGCTTCCCAAGAAGATCTCCTGGGTCCTCAACAAAGTGATCCTCATCCAGAGGCTTGCCTTTCTGATTGCATGGAGATACATTGACATAAAGGCCTCCTTCTTCCTGACCCTGTGAACAAAGAAGTATTTTTGGTACATGCAACTTGCTATACACTAATAATAGATTCTGCACACTACAGGCCTACCATTTATTCTGTAGTATCTCCTGGAAAGACATACCTTATAATCTGTAATTGTGAGCTTATCATCAAAGTCCAAGCCATACGAGAGTGATTGCAAGAAAGCGTTCGATGATCCAATGAGATAATCTTGGGGTGGATCAAAAAATGGATCCTTATCTTGTTCGATGCTTAGGTACGAATCGTCACCGTCCACATATTGCTGGTACATTTCCTAAACAAGAAATAATAATATCATAGTCTTAGGAAACATGCCTACCATATATCTTTATTAGACAGTTATTTCTGATACATGGTTTCGAACACAATTTCTATTTAATCTGATCCACCAAAGGCCTAATGAATCAGTTATATAAGCCAAAATAAAGAGCTAAAGTAAAAAAAATAAACATGAAAATACAATGAAACACAAGAAAATCCAAATTCAGAAATTAACTATGCCTTTACCTGGATCATGTATCTCCTGTTAATGAACTGCCCTCTCTCCCACATCCACACATTTTTATTCAGAAGGTTTGTCACTCTGACCATCAACCTGATAATAAATAGATCATTACAATAACCATTCCTATACATGGATTTTATAGAAATTCAGTGGACTGAAGATTTGCCTGGCCATGCCTCATTCAGCCCTTTGTATCACCAACATTCCTAAACATTCATCTGTAATAGCATAAGATATTTGAGCTAAGTATACTTTTGCAACACACCTAGTGGCCTTGTCCTTGTCTTGGCCCATGTTGGACATCAGGACTAGTTCAAAGTGTCTGTATTTGTTCAACTCATCTGACACAGCGTTGACTTCACTGATCATAGGAAGAAGTTCAAGCACTTGTTCTTGTGTTTTCTGTTGATCTGAGCAAGCAGACAAAGTTTGTATTTCGACATTACAAGTTTGATTTGATCACACCAATACCAACAGCACCTCAGCTCAAGCTTAACTAAATATTTGCAGTTTATTTGGCTGCTAATCACTCACCTTTGTCCAATCCACTCTGTAATGTGGAAAATCCACTGTTTTCTGCCAACTCCTTCTGAGCAAAGTCCCAGTCGATCGTGTCAGGCAAACCCTCGGGTGCGTCGGGTTTGAGCGGGTTCATGAATATGTAAAGGTGATTGGAACCTGATATAGATAAAATATGAATCAGTAAGCTCCCGCCTGCAGTAATTATTTATATATGAATAAATTAAATGTTATGAAGAAATTTATCGACATGCTTTTAGTTTATCATGGATAACCATTTAGCTGTAATTCATTCTGGAGAATATATTGCATATGTGCTACTTATCAATTACAGCATATAATACAAGATATTTAGAACCAAACAAGCAACTTCATAGCGTAGTTATTTCTTTATTTTAATTATTGTACTGTTTTATCAGGTTATGGTATGCGAATTTCCAAAACTACTGTATTGCTATATATTCTAACTACTCCACATCATACCAAACAGTATTCTGTCCTTATGTTCCAATTTTCGCTCTCCTGTGAGAGGAGTACCATTCACTTTCGTTTTAGCACCTTGACTTCCTGGTTTTATCGTGACTTCATCACTGCTGAAATTGATTGTTGCGTGTTCTTTCTGAATGCTGGAAAACATTGTAGTTGTACAGTAATGAACTGATCGTTTAATGGTAGCAGTTCTTCACGTTTTGTAGTTTTTAGATACTGTATTTAAATTCTCATTCGTTACACAAACACACCTGAGGCCAGTCAGAACAATGTCAGGCTTTGGATCGGCATCTTTCCTTCCGATAAAAGTTGTTTTCTCCTTGACGAGGCCATGGGTGATCACACCAGACAACATAGAATCCTCGTTTAAGTTAACTATATGCGGTATGCTTTTTTGCTTTTCTTTCTGTTCATTCTCTTGTATGTAGGAAACATTCTCTATACGAGCCTGGAATGTTTTAAAAGATTTTTTTAAATTTCATTAAATATGAATGATACACTAGAGAAAGCAGCCATCTATCTATTTCCTTTCATAAAAAGATCAAAACAAAACACGGCATTCAGAAACAAAAAGTCTATTCTGGTACCAAATATTTAGCTGACAAATGCTAGCTAGTGGTGAGTATGTAGGCCAGCAATCAGGCAACCCTGGTAATTGAATCACGCTAATTTGTTTTTTATTAGATGCATTGATACATTAGATGCAATTTTCATCTGTTTCGAAATCTATTTTAATGAAGTTAGTATATATTACAATACCTCTTGTAATCTTGAATCCCAGTCCATACCTTCCATCTCATTTTGATTAGCTAGCAGCTGGGCACGAATTTCTTCTTGCATTTGCTTTCGCATTTTCTCAATTTCTAAATGAATTCATGACGCATGAGAAAATTATACTTTCAGTTCATAAATTCAAACACCACAAAAGTTCAGAAGTCATCAGTATATATTGATGGATTTCTCAGATAAGTAAAAGAACATAGTAACCTTTCTTAGGATCTACATACTGGTATAATAAACTATAACGGTAATAATGGCTATTTGACCTTCTGGAGACATTCCTTGTTGGGTTACAGAAATAACTTCCCCATTAAGAGATTTTTTCAATCTTTCATTTTCCTCTCTAAGCTCTCGAATCAGTTTGTCAACAGGATTTTCGTTGACTACAGCTTTGTTTTTGATTTTCTTCGCACGGTCTGCATATCTGTTCATATTTGATTCAATAATTCTGGTTGTTATTGAACAGCATTATTGAAATTGTCGACTTACTCCTTACTTAATATGTACAATTTACACTTAAGTTCAGTAAATCATACCTCAGTGTACTGAGAGTTTCATCATAGTTTATGTCAGCAGGGGACAAGGCAGCAATCATAATTGTTTTTGAATTTCCTCCAAGGGCATTCATGAGTAGTTTCGTGAGGACGGAGTCACGATATGGAACCACCACCTTTTTCTTTCCCGTCGAAAGGTCAGCGAGAGCCTGTAGATGTTAATATCCATTTATAATTCTATAATCAGAGTTACCCTTTTTTTGCGTCCAATTGGGCTACTTTTATCATCATATTTTCCAACTTACTGAGATGACATTTCCAAGGGAAGACAAGGACTTGTTGATATTAGCACCTTCTTTCAGACGATCTCCGGTTGCTCCTGTACTGTCTGCTCTCTCCGAACCTGCAAAAAATTATTATTACCTTCTCATCAAAATAACTAGCGAATCTGGGGATGGAATTATTTTGACAGTTGAACAAACAACTCTAAGCACTCGTGCATCCAAAGGTACCCACTCCTTAATGTTGAAGTGCATTGTAAAAGTCAAATAACATCCCCTTTCTTTTGAATTACTTCCCATTAATATTTTATTGGTCGCCTTTAAAGTTCTTATTAAAATAGTTTTGGTAAAAGAGAAATGGCTTCAAAAAACTTTTATATGAATACAATATTGTTTCTTATTGTGACAGTGCTTTTTTGTTCGATCTAATTTAACTTGAGTCACTTCAGATTCAACAAAATTCGACTCATGAAAGTCTCAATGAAATGACCTGACCTAGACTTGTAATTAGATCACAACCCTATCAAGCCTGATTTAAACGAGCACTTGTATTGACATAAAGCTCAGCTTGCCTGCCAAATCGACTAAGTTGATGCTTGAACTCTTTTTCGTTTCCTGTCCAGCTTCGTTTTTCGTTATCTGGTCGAAAGTGATTGTGACGACTGTGTGGGCACGAGAACTCGTTGCGTTCATTTGTGTCGAAGCGACCGTACGGTTTGCTGTACCTAAAATTGACATGTAAGCCTTAGTGCAAGTGGTAGATAATACTAGCTGTGTTATTAGATAATATTATATGCAGTTAACATAGAATCATATGGAATTATGAATTACCACAAAAAAGTACAACCCTGAGCAAGGTTTGTTTAACACAACAGTATTTAACAAATTTTGTAAAAATTAGCTTATCGAGAAGCCTAACTATGTTATAAAGTTGTATTTCTTCCATAATACAGTAATGCCACCTAAAACTATCCATGATGCAAGAAATATGTACCCGTGTTACTACTTCTATTTCATACCTTCTTCGATCCTTCTTTCGATTTCAACGTAACTGCCGACAGCAATTTTCTTTTGACTCTCAACATAGAAAAGACCAAGTTTGGGGTTCTGACGAACGGTGAGGCCCCCCTTCGGATTGTTCTTAATAAGCAAATCTCGGACTTGTTCATTGTAGATTTCAAGCATGGAAAAAGTGACTTCGAATTTCTGTTTTTCAAGATATTGAATTCAAAATAATTATTGGATTAGTTACAAAAATTTGGTTTACATTTTATCACTACAACTCAACCTACTGAAAAGCTTTGATGGGCAAAGGTGAAAAGGGATATGCAGTTAAAAGCAATGAAAAGGCACTTGAAGATTCTGATAACAGTGATGTTTCTGTAATTCAAAGCTATTAGCCTATTAGCATCATGCGGCACGCAAACGATTACGGAAAGGATAATTTTCCATTTGGCTACACAAAGACTTCACTACTGTACCAATACCAATACCAATACAAAAGACAGATAAAATAGCCACAAAAAGGGAAAGTTGTGGTTACTGAAGGCGTTTTAACACTTAGTTTCATCACTAAACATAATAATAAGGGCGAGTAACCAAGTATTGTCATGTTATTATGAAACCATCCAGAAAACAAAGGTGTGTTTAACCGAGACAGATTAAGAGTATAATGAAACTGGTGGAACGGAATGATCTTAACAGTAACCGATATTGCAGACAATGCTAATTTGAAGAGAGTACTCTGACGCATGTTAGATCAATCCATTAAAGTTTAATGCGTACCAAGCAAACACAAGCGTAAAAGAATTTTCCGAAATGGGATATTAAACATTGTCAGAAGGTCAGAAAAGTCAATAACCCGGGGCACACCCTCCCACGTAACCTGGGCGATGATCAAAAACATTCCCAAGGAGCAAACAGCATGATGGCTTGTTTAAACAAATCCGATAAACGGCGACAATAGCGTGTGGTCTGAATAAATGAATCCAACTTTTACGAACGAAAGGAACTTTCCCGCAAATAACACATGCAGGAAGAATAGATATTGCTAAATATATTGAACACATGATTTATTTAACTCTGTTTGTAAACTATTTTGAAACGTATCCATGACATATTGAACTCTGTTGACTTGAAAACCGCAGGTTAGTGGGTCAAACAGTAAAAATTTTTAATGCGTATATTGAATATACAATGGAGCCTCGTTGTCATGGTTCGGATCAATTTGAATAGGATGAGGTTAAAGCAAGTTTGGTTTTCCAAAAAATTTTAAATTAAAAGATGATCAGAATGGTTTAAAGCTCTAGACACTTCAGTGGTGAACCAGAACCTAATATCACAGAAAATCCCTAGGAATCAGATTGAGCATGGACGGGTGTAATATTAGATGTGAGGCTCGCAACAGACAACATTGCTGCTGAATCAATATCTTATTGTTCACAACGAACAAGAGCTGTTTTGACAAGGAAATTAATCGTCTGGGCAAACACAAACACCAATTTACACAAATAACAAATTTTTCCAAGAAATTCTAAATAAGAGCAAACATAGGAACCAGATAAGCAGACGATATATTAAAAGATAACCTTTGATACGTACCACTTCTTCCGATGCTTTTTCGATGGTTTGAAATAATTCGTTACAAGTTATTGGCACAATTCCCCTGATAAATAGAATGCACAACAAATAAAATATGATTATTTTTGAAATTGTTACATTATGAAGGTATTATATATGGATAGAACACATTGTGTATCATAAACTTAAATTACCACTAATATTCATCACAGATTCCAATTGAGCTGAGCTTTAAAGTACCATGACTAGGCATAATCATTTGATGAGGAATGACTGTTACATAACATTAGCCGAAAAAGTAAGTCAAATAACAAAATAATGTACCCATGAACTTGCTACCCGCATTAGGCTTATAAAAACTGCATGTTTTCCAGGGTCGTGGTTGTAACTATTGATTTAATACAGAGATCCATCATCACAAAAAAGTTAGAAGCCACATTTCATGGCGAAATAATCAGAACAGCAATAAACTTTTGTTTGCCAAGTTCAGGCTATAAATTTGACAAACGACGTTGTCTGATGACGCATGGCAAAAAAATTACCTAGCTAACATCATAAAAAATCTCTTCGAAGAGTGACGAAATCAAAATATTTATTACTTGTTTTTTCCGTAACCGACCATGGAGTATGACTTCCCTGAACCGGTTTGACCGTA
Organism: Halocynthia roretzi; assembly: GCA_013436055.1. Lineage (NCBI taxonomy): Eukaryota > Metazoa > Chordata > Ascidiacea > Stolidobranchia > Pyuridae > Halocynthia > Halocynthia roretzi. The sequence goes on along the minus strand of QRAM01000003.1, from coordinate 540,272 downwards.
GGCAAATAGAGAACAATTGTAACCTGAGAAAGAGAAAGACATTATTTTTTAGGCTGTACAGAATGTTATAGAAATGCTAAACCTAATTTTTGCTGGTTACTTAATTGCAAGAACAACTTGTGAATTCAAAATCTTAAGTTCTTAAAAATTTCAGTTTTTCTCATGTGAACTGGTACAGGATGGTTTTAGATATATAAAACAGTGGTGACATGCTTTTGAAATAACTTCAGGGTGGTAGGATAGCATTCAACTTTTCTTCGACCCTGCTTGTAGGGATAGTTCTGTAGTATTTCCCATATTAAGCTCGAATAGCGAGCCACATAAAAAGAACGGGGAATGTGGAAGATTGCATCACATCATTATAATCCCAAGAGTTTATGATGTTGACATTATTAATATGAGAAGGACATCTCAAAATTAAGTAACCAAATAACTGTAATCCGAGTTCTGGTAAATCGTTAAATGTACCAGCAAATGCATTGTCGAGTACACCCTGGCCAAGGTCGTCAAAAACCATTCTCTGTGTTGCATATTTATCATTGTCTTTCACGAGCAATCCGTCCTCATCATGGAATCCATCGTGAGACCTTATACAACAAATAGCATGATGTCAAACTAGTTTTAGTGACGTCAATGCAATAAATTTTCAGTGTGTATTTATCCTACTGCATGCCTGAACACAGTTCGAATTATATTGTTTTCATATGGTGAAGGAAATCAAAAATAACTTACCAGTAGGAGTAATCAAATGCGAACTGAAAAAAAATTCGAGAGCAATTATTTAATCTGCATTGGATAACTACAAAGCAGGACACGATTGTTACAAGTTAATCTCATTGAACAATTAAAGTCATTACAAAGTGGAGTTACAAAGTTACAAGGTGGTATAGATTTGGTTCATACAATTCAAAGATTTTTCTTGGTACCTTGATACAATTAAACGGCAAACAGTTATGAAAATGTATTCCTGTTTCAAAGGTTAAATCTCAATGAATATTATCACACTATGGTTTTGGTTCTGAATTCATTCCCAAATTTGATGTCAATTCATATGAATTTGCTCTGAGTAATAAGAAATATGTAGGGTAGGGCCAGACCGATCATCCAAAGTGGAATATTCCTGAGCAACTAATCAAAAACATGCTTAGTGTGTGGGAATTGTTTTTTCAAAAGGTTGCATGGAGGTGCATCAGCATCTTGATGAGTACTAATATTCTACTGATTGCAGTACAGCCAAGAACTTATCACATTCACATGTCTTTCTTCAAGCTTTGGATATATAAAAAGGTAACTACATCTAAGATACGTACTGGAAGTGAAATAGAACGAATGTGGTATTCTTCTCAGGGAAGAATTTAAATAAAAGGTATTCTTCAAGTGAAGACTGTCATGTCAGTTTCATTTCCAATACAACCATGCTGTAACATGACACTATTCAATACATAACCTATAGTCATTAGTGGAGAGAAGTAGGAAGTTTTTTGTTCCTAATTATTTCATATAAAGACATATGATCAACATTTGCATTCAAGATAATTGAATGCAAGATTCTTTTTCACACAACAAACAAGCATCACTAATAATGGTACTCACGTTTTTAGGATCTTCCTCTGTAAAAAAAAAAAATATAGAATACGCCTTGCAAAATAATTTATTTACGGTATTTGCCCGCGTCCATATCCTGTATAAAAAAGCTTTCAGTGGCGACAAACACCCCTCTATCCAATAACTATTAGTCAAAAGACAATATTATTCTTGTGTGCAAATACCGCAAATATCATGAAAGAGCCCCGACTCAAAGAACAAAAGATTATTTACAGGAACTCTGCTATTGTCTGCAAAACCGGTACACAATACCGGATCAGGTGGGCTAGTTTCTATGTCAATTAAATCAATGTTTGTGAATCAAAGTATGTCTTGTCATGGAATCATAAAACTGTATTACGATATGTTGTTGGTAAAAGCATTGCTAACTTTTTGACAGAAGATAGAAAGGCTAATGTGAAATAACTTACTTGGTGTCTCTGGATTTCTAATTTTTGTCTGGCTGCCATTCATCTCAATAATTACCTGGGAGCCTCTGTCCTTCTCTCTGTGATATAGAAAAAAGTTTTAACAATCTATATTCCAACTTCACCAGTAAAGGTCAAAACCTTACCTCTGATTGAAGGGTCGTACTCTCACCGCAACTTTAACTCTGCAGGGCAATGCAAAAATTATTAGTATAATGAATGCAAATTATTTAAACCTGGTGAAGAAACTTGTTGCTGACAAAGTAAGCCTTTAAAGGACTTAGTACAAGCATTCCGACCACAAGAGAAGTACTGGGACATTCTCAGGGGCAATATACCGGGACCCCCCCCCCCCTGTTGAAATCTGTGTAACTGTTTCACATTCACACATTCACTTTAATTCATATGGATAGATGAAGCATTACAACAGCCACAACTATACAGGGTATTTAAACAAGAATGAAGTAGATTTAGAAGATTTAGAATCTAGGCTTTTTGTAAACACATAAGCCTCATTTGGATAGGGGGTAAAGTGAGGTTGGGGCAAAGCTATCGGCAAGCCCCGTCAGTTGGGCCATATTCTATGGCTATGACAGGGTCGATCATTTGGTCCAGATAATTCACCACCAATTTTGTCAGAATGAATGGAATTAGAACTTACCCCTCTCCATCAGACATACTGCTCTGTCTTTTGCCTCACTATTGGTTAGATTAATAAATTGACAACAAAATCTGAAAATAATTCGACAAACGAGATTCGATAAGAGCAATATATTTACATTCAACTCTTAACCCAAGAAAGATTGTGCCTTTTGTAATTAAATTACAAATAATAAACAGGGATCCCTACCAATTATTAGATTATATTCAGCTAATGAGTCGAATTCTATACCTGTACGTTATCTATAGTTTTCTACAATTAAAAACAATCGCGGAGTAATGTAATACCTCTACAAGCATCAAGTCGTCCGAGCGTTTTGTTTTTAAAAGGTATACAATGCTCTGATTCTAATAAACTCTAAAAACGTATACCTTGATACCTCAGGAGTGAAGCGACATATCTACTGACCTGAATGGCCTAGACTTCTGGCACGTTTTCATTGTTGGAATGAAAGACTCGTGTTACATAACTGGGTTTATCACTATACAAACAATGCGACCTGACGAGGGGAAGGTAACGCACCAATAGAGGAGAATTATAATTTCAAGAGTATTATGATGACTATTGAAGAAAGAAGGGAGAACGTTGCGTCAATATTACAAAAGTTTTATCTCGTCCCACTTCGCATAAAAATTGACGCGATTTTCGTCTTCTTTTATAAGAGTTGACGCACGACGCTCTTTGTGTAGAATAACTATTTGCTCAGTTGATATAGGTTGTCTAGTTCCGTGTGGTAATGGATTTCCAGTGCATCTCCTTGGAAACTGCGCCGCTGTTAGGGGATGAGCCTTGTGCTAAATATACTGGATGTCACTTTACCTGTATTTCTAGGATCATTCTATTTTTCTATATTTAAATCCCAAATATGTTTTTTTCGACTTGGGTAGAGAATAGCCCTTTTTTAAAATAAAAATGATAAAAAGGCTGAAAAGAAAATCACCTTGCTTCACATTTTTCGAAACTTCAAATAATGTCTTGCATCTGAACAGTTTCATGCGGTTGACTGAGTCTAAAATACGAATGTACTTCTGGTATCAAACTTCATTTCACTTCATGATATCAAACAACATCGTGTTTATGGAATTTAATCGTATATAAAGTAAGTGCGCAAACGTGCAATTCTACATGACGGTGAACGATTAAAAACACTTATATCGATTTCATAATACGTCAGATATTATCTATGCAATCACTTAATTTTCAAAACATTGTTGAATGAATCAACACTAAACAAACATCGTATGGAAAGTTCGAGTAAGATCATAATAAAAGCAAACAAAAACGCCAGGTGACGTTAACATCGCCATCCATTACACTTCAGAGTATATTATGAAAAACAGTAGCACTTGCTGGTTATTCAAAACAACATTCAAACATGAAGTGGAATATCCTAGTAATAAACAAGGGTGATTTTATATGAGCTGATTCACTGTTATGTTTATATTTTTTTTCCGAATTAATCATGTATGAATATACAATCCAATCACAGAAACCACAGACGCTGATAAAATAAACTACAAATATGAATTAGCAAACTTACAGTGCAAGAGAATTACAGTGGAAACATATCAAAAGTTCTATCTATGATCAATGCATTCAATAGAATGAAATTAGTACATGTGATGAGTACGTAATACATGATAAAAAAAAATTTAAATATGAATCCAAGCATTTCACTGGCTAATAATTGAAAAAAAAAAAAATTAGCCAAAATATCAGCTATGAGGCAAGTACATGATGGACTCACAACGGGGAAGACTCGTAGTAAAATATCTTACAGTTGCAATAATGCATTGAGATTATGTAACATATCTGCAATGCCTTTTGATTCAAAATTTTTACCGTTTCAGCCAGACATTAAATTAATGTAGATCAAATTTTTACTGTTAGGGTTCATTCTATCATTCAAAAGCATAGAAAAAATTATTCACGTCAACATCAAGCTCTCAAGCACACATTCTGATATGCTGTTATATTACCATATCAACTATATAATAAATTGGGTTTTCGCATATGAAGCATCATTTGATGCATATAAATAAGGCATATTTCTTAACCTGAATCTTCTTTAGCTCAGTGACTTGAAATGCATAATAGTAAAGAATAAATTGCATCCAGACAAGACATGTGCGACAACTAATAAAAATTCAGCATATAAATGTAAAAGTACTTACTGATTCAGACCTAAGAGTAGAAAATACTATACTTAAATCATTACAAATATACTACATATGATGGAGCCTGGCTGCACAAGTCCATACATTTATATGTATATATATATGCATGTGATATATAGTACTTTGACCTTGAATATTTCACATCATAAATATAAAAAATATACAAAAGTTTCTGTGAAAAAAAAGATGAAAAAAATACCTTCCACACACTACAGTTGACAACCACCAATATACATTACAACAAACTTAATTAAAATGGCCTTTGATTTCCAAGCATATGATATACTCGTACAAAGGGTGGTTAACAACCATCACTCTCCTAAGGGAGCTGGTTATTTAAGGAACATCCTTATTCTATAGGTCCACTGATAAATTTTTTATACTGCTCTAGTAATAATTTAGATATATAAGTCACATACTATTCATGATTATAATACTGCATAGGAAGAACAAGCTTGAGAAGTAGGCCTTGAGCTTATCACATCAATGTAATGACATACATGAAGAATATCAAGGATTCTCAGATGGTTATTGGCTCTGCCAGTAATTAACCACAACATACAGATATATAAAAGGACTATCGAGTAAAAATGTAGCTAAGACTATGCTTTGAAAAACAAATTTATATACAGCAGAAAGTACCACATGTGATAATTACGAAATGATACAGACTTTAGACGGCGCAGTTGTAGCGAGTCTTATCTGCTCTTTGTTGGCACTGATTTCAGAAGTGCTTAGATCCTGCCCTGTCTGCAGGATGCGGTCAACACGAGCGACCTTCACAAAAATTTGTTTCTTTGAAACTCATCACAGTATTTAAAAAATAATACGTGTTAAATCTAAAAAACATTAAGGGTACGAAAAGGGTAAAAAACTGACTAAGCTAGGATTCTTTTCGCTAGCCGAGATAACCAAGATGTTCCAGTCATATCGAGATAGGAAAACAAACTCAACTTACCGAGAGCACAAGTGAGTGATCTTTTTTCGCCTCGTTCACAAGTTTCTGTATAGATCTCTGTAATGATAATTATAAAAGGAAAGATAAACTAATATGCTATTTATCAACTTCATATTCTTACCAGCATCACATTCGCTCCATTGTCACCACCACTGTTTTTCATATGCACTGCTTGAGAGCTACTGTCAGGTTTGCTCTAGAAATGAATATCATTTTCAGATATGAAAAATAGTCGGGATAAGCATAATGAAATAGCATATAGCATGAAACTGAACTATAGAAAATACAATTTCAATATTAGTAAGCAAAATTTCTTTGCCTTAGATGGATTTTCTTTTTCTACCAAAGCTGGTGTTTACATTTAACTTGTACTTTAGAATTATTACAACAGTATTATTAAAGGTTTTTAAAGAAATTTTAAAATGCTACGATGTTTTGTAATTACTAATCTAAAGAGCACCCCAATGAAGGCAAATTATGGATATTCTACAACCACACTTTGATCATCAAATGAAGGAAAACTGAGATAGAGTTCATGAGATAAGAAAAGTTATTCATATGGGAAAATATTTTGATGAAACTGTATATTTAAAAATTGAAAAATTGTTTACAGTTTGTTTCTCCAGCAATTCTTGCAATCTTTCAACCTCCCTGGACAGAGTGTCAATTTCAGTTTTCATTTCCTTTTCTCCCTTTTTAGATGACTTAGCTGTATCTGGTGGTTTTTTGTCAACCTTTTTATTTTGACCAGTAATAGCTGCAGCCTTTTCTACTGTGCTGTAGTTGTATTTCAAGGCTTTCGGGTCCATCTTCATGAGCTCTTTCGTAACAACATCAGCCAAATCAGGATTGATGACCTGAAATGTATGAAAATGTTTACAGAACAGATAATACATGAATATTGTTTCTGTAGGAGAGCTGAATCTCACTAAAATGACTTACCCCAGGCTTCTGCTTTGCACACACTTGCACAACTACAGGAATTTCTTGAACTTCGTCTAGAAACTGTCAAATAAGAAAAATAGATTTTGGGTGAATCAGGTTTATCACTTCCAAATTTGACATCAGCTGTAAATAGTTCATTTTATTGATCAAAATGAAATAAAATGCAAACCATTTTAGTGACCGGATTTATGGTGAATTGTTTAACGTAATCAATAACTGGGTTGACAGTTCCTGCTGGTATTTCATCGCTTTTATTCACGTCTTCAGATGAGTAAAGCTTGTACTGGCACCATACCTAGAGAAAGAATGGAATCCGATATTTTTGGAAATAATTAATGGAAGTCTTGTTTAATACTGTTTAAATATTTCAAATATCACAAGAGTTGTACTGCCATCAACAGTAGTGCTGGATTTGAAAGCAATACATCAATATGGGAAATAAAATTTCGCCATGAAATACGATTGGGTTTTTTCAAAGTCACATCCTTCAATGGCAAATAATAACATTATTATTATTTGAATTGAGAATTTTTTTGGAATATTACGGTTGAGGATGATAGAAGACGTAGTATCTATAAGCCGCATATTTATATAAATCGTGAGACCTGAAGTCCAAAACATTACGACTAAACGAAGATTTACTGTAGTAGCAAATACAATGCCATTACTTTTTCATATTTCCTAGCGAGTCCAAGAATCTGATTGATGTGTATCTTGAAATCTAAGCGCTTTCCGACAAGTTCTTCGGGACTGTCAACAAATTCTTCACTGAGTTCTTTTCCCTTATCATCACACGGATACGCTTTGACCTAATGATCATAAAATAGACAGGCTAAAAAGTCTGGATAATAAATTAGAAATAAATTAAGAGAAAGATTTTAGGATAGCACATCGTTGAGCAAGCCATGCAAAGCAGTGTCATGCCAGATTCTTACAATAGAAGTAGAATAATCCATATTTAAACATATACTTCAAGATATGAAATCATGTATAGTAGATATCAAGGGACATACTTAAATTAACTAAAATAAAAAAAACAGCTAAATTAAAGCAAGTGAGGAATTTAAACCGTGTCATAAACGAAACAGTGCTAATAGCAAGTGGCAGTTGCTTGCTCTGCCTTCTAGACTGCGACCAAACAGCTTGCGTTTCAAAAATTATTTTGTCGGCCACTGTGTGTTATTTAATCATATCAAGGACAAACTTTTTTTCTATTACTATCGCCTTATTCTGTCGATCATGGCTCTCTGTGAGCCAAATTCAACTTTATCACTTCTTGTTGTCGAAGATAATCCTACAGGAAATTTCAAAAAGAAAATAGGCAATCCATTCCATACAAACAAAAATCAAGAGGGAAAATTGCTAACAGAGCTATGCTATGCTATACTATGTAGTTCCTGTTGTCCATATTTGTGGTGGGATTCAAATGCTATAGGAACCAGTTCTCTTATACTTAATTAACTTAACTTTAATATTTTTATAGACAGGAAACAAGGAAAGAAAAAACTTTAATTTTAAACAATTCAGGAGCTGATTTCGTGAATTTTTACAAATTTTTAACCGCTGTCAACCAGTTGAATCCCACCGCTGCCCTATTGAACTTTAGAGCGATAATACCTTGATCTGGCATTTTTCAACAGCGTGCATATCTGTCACAGCAAGGACATCATCGATTTCAACCTATGAGGTAAATATACAATCAAAAATAGTTAAAAATTGTAATCAAAGTATTTTTGGAATATAGAAACGTAATGTTAACTTCAACTCACATAGAACGCAAGTCCTTGAAGATAAACGAAAGCAGTACCAACAATCATAGTACTGTCAGGAAGTTCCCAGAAAGGGTCCTTGTCCTAAGGAATTAATATACAATATTAAAGTGGCACATCGTTAGTATAAGTTTAATACGGTTTCACATACCTGAGGTAAATCCCATTCTACTCCTTCAGTATAGTCCTGGTACATTTCTTGCATAAGGAATTTACGATTAATAAACTTGTTTCGATCCCACAAGAACTCTGTTCCATTGAACATGTTCTTAGCTTTTACCATTACCTGTGAGGTTATTAATCAATTAGTACCACGACCTATTTTAGCTCTAAATCTCCGTTCACTGAAAGGAAAGGCTGCCTTTAACTCTAATATCGAAAACCTAAATATGAATAATCATCTAAACCTTTGTCGTTTTGTCTTTAGATCCTTGTGCTTGTGGGCTGAGTAAGGAAATTTCGAATTTCATTTTCTTGTTCATCTCCTCTGACATTGCATTCGCCTCATTCAACATGGGAAGGATTTTTATGAGATCTTCTTGCAGGAGAATCTCCTCTAAATGTTAACTGAACTTGAACACTAAGATACAAGTTCCAATTAGATCAGAGGTTTCCAAACATTTTCAAAGGCAAACAAGATAATCGAGATTGAGACTCTTGTTGGTTCACGGTAATGGTTTGGTTTAAAATTAGGAAATTAATCAAATCAGCACTTGGATGAAAAAAATCTTAGTCAATACTGGTAATTCATGACATTATAATATGCCCGGATTTGTTTAATTATGAATAGTTTACTTTGTGTTTCTATAATATTCAAAGATGGAATGTGGAAAAAAAGCTCACCATTTGATTTTCCTTTCGTGTCCATGTCAAAACCTTTGTTTTGGGCAATCTCTTCTTGGGCGGAATCAAAGGACACTTTCTTGACAACACTTCCTTCCTTTTCTTGCCTAGCAGCATCTTGAGGATGATGGAAAACGTACAGGTGGGCGGAACCAAACATCACTCTGCCAGTAACAGATGGGCATCAGACATTTGGAACGGGGGTGCAATCACAGAATTCGCAGTAGGTACTATTTTCAGTAGGTACTCCTCGGTATAGGCCTAATTCATTAACCTCACTCTGCCTTCCACCAACTAACATTCCTTCAATACCATTACCTGTCATTGTGACGGAGTTCTGTCTTTTCCTTCACAGGCTTGCCATTGATAAGTATTGTGCCAGATGGAACAATATGAATAGAGCTGTTAGCATCATTCTCAATCGTCGCATGATGTTTCTCCACACTGCATCATAACAAACAATGGTGAATGCAGGAGAGGATTCTTAGGTTCAAAAGGTTAAATTTCAAAGCACCTCAATCCTTTAAGAATGATATTTGCAGGTTCCTCATTACCAATTACATTATTTCCAGTGTAGATGAAATGGACGATCATTCCGGTGAGGATGGGATCTTCATTGAGGTTCCAAAAATGGGGAGTTACTTTTCGCGCTTCCTGTGGTGACCAAGAATAACAAGATAATGAAAAATGGATGGTTTCTCCAAATTTTAGAGGGAGTACTACCAAGAATACTGTTATAATACAAATAGGTTTGAATAATCCTAACACCTGTTTATTTCTCTCCTCCAAAAGCATTTGCTTGCTTGCTTCCTCTTGTTCTTTCAGCCTTTGCTCCCATGATTGATTCATAGTCTCCATCTCCTCTTGCTTTTTCCTCAGCTATAGATATATGTAAAAAATTAGGGATGAAAACTGATGAAATAAACTTCCGTCAGAGCAAACTTGACAAATAGTAATTTCCCTTTTTCATGAGAGAATGCATAGATAAAGGAAAACTCTAATAATAAAACTATTCGGGATCTAGTTATACAAACTTTTGTAATTCTAGTTAAGTTATTCAAGAGAACCAGTGTGAATCAGTTAAATTACTGGCCCTAAGCAAGCAGCAGCTTGTGCTTACTTCATGCAGGAGTAAAAAGTCTATGTCATCCTACACAAGCACATTTTCAAAATATATTCTTGTTACCTCAACTGCCATGCTATTTTTCATTTCGTTCACCTCATCTTCAGATATACCTTGAATAATTGTTCCTGGTCCAGCTCCCTTCAACTCACCTGGAAATTACATTACGATATTATACTATTTGAATATTATTATGAAGAACCTCGACTCTCTACGATTTGATAAAATCAGAATACAAACCTTGCAGTCGTTTAATTTCTTCTCTCATCTCCCGGATCAATTTGTCTGTTGGACTTTCGTTTACGATCGCTTTGGTCTTGATCGATTTCGCGCGGTCTGCGAATCGCAGTGTAGACAGGGTCTCATCATAATTAATGCCGGCAGGGCTGAGTGCAGCAATCTGTAACAAAATCATCTCATTGTCATTGTCGAAAGTCATTGTCAACGAAAGAAAACTGAGGAATCTGTACCATTATTGTTTTACTGTTTCCACCCAAAGCGTTCTTGAGCAGTTTCGTCAAGGAGGAATCTCGAAAAGGAATGACTATATTTTTGCCAAGCTGTTTGTCAACAAGTGCTTTGATACAGTTTCCTAGACAGGTAAGACTCTGATTTATCATGGATCCTTCCTTTAACCTGTCACCCGTTGCACCGGTACTGTCAGCACGCTCACTACAGACATCAAAATACAATTGAATGGACGACCCAAAGTAATGTATCAATGAATCTACTTACCTTCCAGCGAGATCTACAAGATTGATGATAGATGTCTTGGTCATGCTCTTTCCAGCTTCATTCTTAGCTTTCTGGGCAAAATTTATTGCCACAACAGTGTGAGCTCGAGAACTGGTAGCATTCATATTGGTAGCTGCAACAGTACGGTTCACAGTACCTTCGGCGATCCTCCCCTCAATGTCGGCGTAACTTCTTACAGGACTCACAAGCAAACTCTCCACTGCAAAACATATTGATTTTAGTAAATAGCTGTGCAAAATAATGTGACAAGCAAAGTAAAATTTTCTGTTTTGAGACAGATGTTGATGCATCCAAATAATATACGGAAAAGGTATTCAGATCTCACCATAAAATCCCTTTGCTGGATGTTCTCGCAACTTAAGTCCTCCTCGGACATATGATTTCGGATTTAACAAGTCTTTGACCATTTCGTTGTAGATTTCCAACATGGAAATTGACACCTACGGCGGCACGAGAAATAACGAATTGATATACTGTAATTTCTACATAATCCATCTTGACATTGATGTTTTTGCGCAGAATCCAGTGAAAATACTCACTTGATATTCAGCTTCCCTTTCCACACTGTCCGTAGCCTTTTTCTCTTCTATTTCTTTGAACAAACGGTCGCAAGTAACAGGAATAACACCTGACAATCAATCAATCGAATGAAATTTGGTGTAACATCAAATTTACTACAGCTAATTTCCATACCTTTGTTTTCATCATATCCAACCATAGAATACGACTTTCCCGATCCTGTTTGTCCATAAGCAAACAATGAACAGTTGAATCCATCCCAAGCATTCTTCAAGACCCCTGTACCAAGATCATTGAACACACTAGCCTGATCAGCATACTTTTCATCCACGGGTTCCAAATACCCATCATCCCTCACTTTGTAGCCATCGTGTGACCAATATGAATAGTCGAAACTGAACACTCGTCCTTTCGCTTGCATATCAGCAGGATTCTTTATAGTGGTCGAGTTGCCGACCATCTCCACGATGAGTTTTGCATTTCTCTGATTTTCACGCTCATTGTGATTAAAAGAGTTAAGGGAAATAGAAATTTTAAATATGATCAATGGTAAGTAGCCCCGTGAATATTTTTGCACTCACTAATAATCGCAATGCCAAAGGAGCTCAAAAAGCATTCACAATTGATTGTATTACATGTATGAAAGTCATGCTTAAGTGCTTTTTGGACCATGTGAAATTTTGGTTTGATCGTAATTGCAGGGAAAAAACCACTCCTTCGATTTAACCCTCTTTCATTGAATTGTACTCATTCAAATTAAATTTAAACTCATGATAATGTAACAGCTTTACTCGAGATAGAAAAGGATATGAATGGTCGAACACGGACTGCTACTCTGACGTTATCAGACATCTTCAAGTCATCAGTTATTTTGCGTATAAGCACAGAAAAATAAGTTAAAATGACTGATCAAAACCTGGTAAAAGAAAATGCAACTTTTATAATCACCTTTGTGTGCCTACCTACTTGGGATTAATCGGAATTAGATATATCATCCAAACTGTGAACCATACGTGTGTGGCAAGCAGCTTAGGTTCGGATCGATGAACTGAAAGCTTTCAGACCTACAACACATTAGTCTCAATTTGTAGATAACGGTCGAGATTTCAGAATTCGAAAATAATGATAAGAATAATACTATTTACTATTGTCAGATTTGATTTATAAGGTATCTTAACGACCCTTCTTTGGCAAACAGTAAACTGATTTGTTTTTATTTTCTCCGTTGCCCATGTATCCTGTGGTAACCATAGACACGCATGAAAAGACAATTAATATAAAATATCACTAGAGAACTACCACAAATGTCGGTGACCTATTTTTATACAATTTCAGTCTGAACTATCTAATAATAATATAATTACAAATTATTACTGGCCCAACCACGCATACTAGAAAGCTGGAATTGTACATGGCCCCCTTGAAAGGTGCCATGGGGCTATCAGCCAACTGCATTTAAATTCTTACACATTGAAAATTTGTTTATACTGTACGTAGTTTATTTACTATGAAGCATTCACATTCGCTTTCCAGATGCCGAGTATACAAGGAATAAATCGACTTTCTGACCTATATTTCAAGTTATTTTATAATGGAGTGAGTGGTCTTCTGCTACGTGCGTGTGTGTGAACGGAAATATCAAGCGAACGCGCCGTTCATGCTTAGAACCAGCATCAAGTCGTTTTCTCTCACACTACGAGAGGATAGCTTAAGAAAATTGAGAGTAAGTTACTTCCATTCTATATATATTATTAATACTTTGATCAGAATTTAAATAATTGGATGTTCCAAACCTGTAAGAGAGTAAGAGCTAGTGTTATTATGCACAGTAGCAACCCGATACTGTATTTGTTGAGAAATGACAAGCAGTTTACAACCACGCACTCACGTTTCACAGTTCCAAACTCCCAAAGAGTATTCGCAATTTCCGAATAGAACAGCCTTTTGAAAAGACCATATTGCATTAGTTTCGGTGAGTAACCGACATACCATGGATTACTGAATAGACTTCAATTCATTGTGAATAGTTATGGTATAGTCAAAAAGTTTCTAAAATTAGTTAATCTTTAATTACTATCCTAGAAAAATGGCAGTCAAATCTATTATTGTACTGGATAAGTTAAGTTTTATGAAGAAGTTGTAGACACGTATCATTTGAATTTGAAGGGCAATCCGCCACAGGAAGTATTTTCACTGTACAGTAGTAATTCGGTTATAAAAGTTTTCAGCATTGTGCTGGTAATAATCAGTTGATTCCGTCATACATGTTGCTATTTTTATCGCCATTTTGTTGCAGTTTCAATAACCGTGACTGTTGCAATCGATAGACTCATAGAATATCGTCTGTGTGTACTAAAATGACGAGCAAACGACAACTCGTTCTCGAGCGTTACATCCATCAGCTGCGACTGGAAGCTAAAGTGGAAAGAATGAAAATATCAGCAGTATCAGAATCCCTGATGAATTACTGTATCGACAACGAGCAAGTTGACTATCTGATCACAAAGCCTAGCCACAATCATTATAAACCAGAAAAGCCTTGTCCAATTATTTAGTTGTGAACAGAGTGAACAGATTGAACAGAAGCAGTTTTATGCACAATCCAAGTCAATTATTGGTACCGGATGGACTTACATATGATCCTATATATTTAGTGCACGTATTATGTAAATATGAATGATGAAATATGTGATGATGACTATGACGATGATAATAAAAATATGACTCGCCTGCATTGCATGACAGTTCAGATCACGAAGATTTTCCTGCAATAACGTTAGATATCCACTGTTATGCAGTGTCTAGACATGTGGCTGCATGGAACCACGGACATTTTTAAAATGTTATTTCATACGTAAACGGAAATTTTCGTTTCCGGAGTAAATGCATCCGCTGGGAAATGAGCCAAGTAGGATTAGCAGTAAATGCATGGGCACCACAATGTGCAAAAAACGTAAACGTAATGATGTAATGATTCGAAATTTCGACAAATAAATTGTGTCGTATTCATTTTCAATGTTAGTTTTAATTTAATAATATAAAGATATATAAAAGTATGTACCTACACTCTCCATAGCATAAAATGAAAGCAATCACTTCGTCATAAAATACATACTACTGTAAATACTCAAGCCTCCCCTAATCGGCAAGCTGTTCATCACTGGAGATTTTTCAGGCAGATTATTATTAGAAGTCAGTTAGTTCCATCTGGATATATGACATCGAATACCTTCATTACTATCAATGAATCGGTTAAAATGTTGAACAGCGGAATATTTTACCGGAATGGTGTATGAGCAGGTAAACTTAGCAGTGTTGGAATATACAAATTTCTATACTGCCTGCTAAAGGAATGATCAGCAATAATACGTGACGTTTGATTATTCACAGAACATCCACGCATATATCTGACTAATACTCAAACAGCCATAAAACCAGAAATTCCCTAATAAATATTTTCTTGGTGAAATGATGTAATAAATAGTAAATAAAATATATAGCAGATCGTCTATAAAAAAACTAGAAAACGGAAATAGAATAAACTATTCTATTCTTGAACATAAATATGTTCATCAATCACAGTATTGTAACAGAAAACTTTGTTACTATGGAATTATCGTCATTTGCTAAAGAGGGTAGTTGCAATAGCATACTACTTAGACAGGAAGTGTGGCACGTTTGGCTGAATTTGATCGGAAAGATCCTAACCGAAATAAGTTAAACCCAATATTTTTAAATCGTCTTACTTTAAATCTTAATAGAGTTCTAATCTTGTGGAGTAAACAGAGTGCATAGTAAAAAAAACCTTCTTGAACCTGGAATACCAGACTACAAGTTACGTTGAAGCTAATCATGGGCGAATTATACCATATTTTTAGAAAAATCTTTTAAATAACCACATTACGTAATGCTAATCATGGGTAAAATTCACACACAAATTCCGTAAAAAGGAGGGTAAATTTGTGAGATGAGATGCGCACCGACCTCCCTTACTGCCTTATCATGCCGTCAACATGGAAAAAATATGGCGATGGGTAAATTTGTCCCATGTTTGGCATTCTAAGGTTATTAAGCGCTTAAGCACATTAGCCAGCTAAAATTTTGTTTGCCTATGTCTGTCCAGCAGAAAATTATTTGCAAACATGCTCAGTATGATAAAAAAAATACAAATGTGTATAAAATGAGATTACAAAAAAAGAATGCACAGTGGTGCAACTGAGAATAAAAAATAAGTGTTCGTTCAAAGCCGGTTTCGAGAGTAGACTGAATTTAATTTTTGTATGTGATCAGCACTTTGCATGTACAACCAAGATGTACATCAACTTTGTCTTTTCTCTTGTACTTGATATTCGTAACCGGAATGGTTACAGGCAACGCAACGCTATGCAAGTTGGAGGAGTCTTCCAATTGGCGTTTAATATCAATACAACCTCGGCACAGGCATCTCGAATCCACAATTTTTTTCGGAATTCTGAATATTGAATAATGTCAAAAAAGGTTAGTTGGTATGAAGCTACAGAACCCGCTTTAATTTTAATTGTATTATGAGGAAAACATCACGACAAAGGCCTTTAACTACTGGTAAAACGTGCGGCCTGCAAGCACATTTGACGTAGATAAACGTCATTCGATCATGTATTCGTTTTACCTGTTAGTATCCAAGTTAATAACGTATTCCCAAGGAGAGAGACTGCGCTCTTTCGGCTTCGTGGACCTTTGCAGATAAGCGTTGTCAAAAGAAGGGCAATTATATCTCACACTCCTCTTCGTTCTTTGCGATTTACTTTTTCCGTCATTCAGGTTGCTATTGTCGTCCTCGGTCATGTTTATCACTTCCAAACCTTCAGCGAATTTCGGGTCACTGAGCATGCTCTCGGACCACTTCACGTATTCGTTTTTATAAACTGCATAGCAATCATCTCTAAAATATATATGTATTGATGCAATAAACCGTATGCAAACTGAAATAACTAATCACTCCCATACGCAATATCTACTGAAAAAGTTTTCTAAACAATCAGCTACCTGAGCTTTTCTATGTCTTGGTCATAGTCTCCAGTTAAATCTTCACACTCATTTGGTCGTTTATCTTCTTCGACGATCAGAGGATGGCACAAGCACGAGGCAGCAAGTAGAAGAACGACCAACGTGGTAGCAAACATAGCAGATGGCATGTCGAATGAAAATTTAATAGCAAATTTCAAAATTCAGAAATGTGTTTTAAAATCTTACAATGTTTTTGGTAACAGAGTTAGTGATTGAATGCCTGATTGTACAAAATTGCTGCAGTTTTATGCACATAGCATGCGTAAATTCCCCTATTTCTAGTTGCGTTAGACGCTGCGTAAAACGTCACTTAGATTCAGCTGACACCGCAAGAAAAAAAGAGTCATTTTTAGTGTACGTAAAACAAACGTAACCAGTAAATCATACATGCCATCAGAATATCCTAATGCGTGCTAACTAATAACAATAAAAACGAATAACAACAATAATAGCAGGTAAACACAATCACTAGTATTACAAAAATGAACAGAGGTATTAAACATTAGAAATAATTTAAGGCACATCAACAACATAGCTGTATAGTAAAGATAACATTACTACATGCTATATGTTAAAGGAAACAATACGAATCCGAGGTAAAACTTCCTGGTATCAAGGTACATTCAGTCATAGTAGAATAATTATCTTATTATCGAATGTTACTAAAATTACACACACTGACGCAAAGCTGCTCCCCCAGTTATTTCCCAAGCAAGGTATATTCATTATTATTAGGTTTTGAATAGACGATTACGTCGAATTGCGGATATGAGTTATGAAATGATTAGATGAGTGCTTAATAAAATTAAAATTCATCATGCGCCATTATTAGAACTCTTTTTCACTTTCGTTCGCTATTACTCCACATGGATTTCTAACGCGCTAGAAAATCTACGACTTCCTGAATTCGAAAAGATATTGTCCGTCAAAAGGATTCTTAATGTTGTTTTATTCGCAGTGACTTTTTTAATACTTTATAATTATGCAAATGTCCTAGGGTAAGCACCGATCACCGTGATAACAAGCTGCACCCCAGTAAATCCCTTGTGATTGACGTATGTCAATAGAGAATATGTTCATTGCTTATCTGAGTGTCTAAGATCTAAGTGTCAGATCTAAGAGTTGTCTGAATACTGACTTGGATTAAAATACATAGCTGTATTATTCAACCCCCCTACTTCTCCAGTTATCTTCATGTCATCGCGTTGCTAAAATTTGTTGAAATTGGAAATTAATTACAACAAAGGATGAACAGGAAACTCAGGAAACTCCCGCACCTACTACTTCCACATTTTATGTCCCTTATTGTGCGTTGGCGGTTATCTTCATTACTTTGATTTCAATGAGCTACCAGGTGATTTTCATTAAATATTCTCTGTGTACAAGAAATGACTCAGTTTCGCGACTTCTATCGTATCTTTGCAGAAATCTTATTCTCAATGCTGGACGAGAGTACCTACGGCAAGATTTGCAGTATTTTGCTAGGGACGATTTGTGAAGAATTTTCCTGCAGGCGTGATCATCCGGAAACTAAAAGTGCTTAAAAGGGAAATGCAACGTATGACCGGTAGGTAACGCAACAAGTTCTAGCCCCGGAACTCGAATTGGGACATGCGATGACATATCATTTTTTGTGCATCGGACGGGAGACTCGCTGGTGACGTAATTCCGCTCGTTTTGTTTGTTCAACATCATATCTTGATATTCTCCGAAAAATATTTTATCACGACATACGTAGAATTACGCGAGATGACCACGATTTTAATGACTTCCTAAACCGATTTCCCTATCACGATTTTCCACAGAGAATGTACTCTAGGTTATAGGTATCTCTAATTGTTTTCTCCAAAATAAAGAGGTTTATTTATACCCACTGTGCACAATACCCACAACATATGTGCGTTATGGTTGTTATGACCAGTCTCGTCATACTGAGGCCGACCTTATATATTATTTGTAACTGCACGGAAAGATGTTGCTGCAATCGTTGTCCAATAATCAGGAGGTCACAAAACAAAACTTAAACGATCATTAAAAGTCACAAATTTGATATCATAACAGCTATCAACTTTTCTTTACACTCCTCTTTTTTTGACATGTACAACCTAATCTCCACCAGTATTGAAGTCACTATTGTAATATTACAAAGTCACCAAGACAATATATAACGATGCTGCTTACAAGCAATCAATTCTCCACTCTAGTTACATGAAATGTTATATCAGTCCGGTTATATCAGTATCAGTATATACCTGCTGTTACATCAGTCCCTCTACACTCCACGTTACAAGACTACATTTTTCTCTATAGTTTTCCCACTTAGCTTATCTCTATATTCGACGTGGAAACTCTAAAGTTTAGAGTCTTAACAATAATATTTTCCATGGTTAGTTTTAGGGAGGGATATTTTGGTTCTCACAATTTTTCCACTCAAACTTTCAATCGTTATCGTTGTCATTTTCCACTACTAAGAATCGTAATTATTATTTCCGTCTGGTATGTTATACCAGACCATTCTATTCCCTATAGTCTCACCATGCCACGAGACTTCTCCTTGCATTCACTATATCATTTCGCTAGTCAGCTTCCATAATTCTTTCCCTGTAAATCTAAAACAGTCACATTTCCCACCGTTAAAGTTCATGTTTAAGAAGTATATATAGTTACCATCATTAGTTGCCTATAAAAAAGCCCTCAATAAATGATATTCAAAATATATTTTCACTAATACTGGTTATAGGGACTGCGGGTTGATGTTGCGATATGTGTGAAGCTTGACTGTCCCACGTACGTACGTACGTTGAGTGTCTTACAGCTAGAAATGCACAGGCTTTATTATGATCCACGTTATTCACTGAATCTAAGTCGATACTCAAATGTTCCAAATGAATGCGCAAAAATCAAATCCAATTACAAGTGATCTAATAACAAGTCATTTCTAAAGTTAGAGACAACACTCTACAAACAATCAAATACCATAACCAGCATCTATCTAAAACTCATATGATTAGGCAGATACCAACCCTAGCGAACTGAGCAGACCATGTGGATAGAACAGAGCGTAAATTTGACTGTCAAGTCTATCTAGCAAACTTAAGATTACACCGGACATGCCCCTTAATTCCGCAGTCAACCAACATGTGTTTTCAAAACAGAAGTTCAATTAACAGATCTATCGAGTCTACCCAAGAATATTACAGAATACTCCCTTTATTCCGCTAGACGGCAATTTATCCGCTACACTGGTTCTTAAAAAAAGTGGCGTAATAAGGTAAAATACGCGATCTCCGCTACACTGGTTCTTAAAAAAAGTGGCGTAATAAGGTAAAATACGCGATCTACCCCTTTTCTTTTCAATTAACACAGGGGTTCTCAAGCAGCAGGACGGAATTTCTCCAAAGCGAGAAAATTGGGATCCCTTATCGATAGATTCGAACTATTGTATTATATACATATTGTTTGGAATGACATTTTGACATAGGTTGATCTAATAAATTAACACATTTTTGTAGCTTATACATTAACACCACTGTCCAGATATCTAAACCATTTTATTCATAGGTGGACTTTTGGAGTATTTTTAGAATTACGTAGTACAGTATTGCTAAGTTCAGTCAGCGACACCCAAATGTCTAAAAGAGTGTGTTACAGGCATACTGTTGTCATACTTGTTTGCAGTGATTGACGTCAAGAGAGAAGAAGACGAATCTAAGCCATAACAGCGTGTTTTTCATAGTTAATTTAAACCGCTCTTCAGATATCCGCAGACATACGGAAATAGCTACATTAATGAAAACCACTTACTATATTCAGATAATTTAAGCTTATGCAAATTTGAAGCCACGCAGTGTTGACATGCGATGAGTTCGTGGGTTGATCACTTCTCAAGCAGTGACGCTATACGCGAACACGTTGTATATTTCTACACAACCTTATTACTTTTGTTAGAGAACGACATTCCCGAGACTACTGTTTAAAATCTCAGAATTACGTAGTGATTCAGCAGACTTGGATACAGACATAGGTTTTGAGTTATTATTATTATATATTATATTTATATTATGATATTTATTAACTGCTGAAGGAACATTAATTTTTTTGTTTTTCCTGAAACCACGTTGCCACTTCTCAACGAATCTCAGCGGTCCAGATACATCCCAGAATAATGCAAGAACAAAAAACATTGTAATGGAGTCATAAGAACTAAACGCATTCACTCAGCATCAGATAAACCAACACCAATGTATTTGTAAAGTTTCTGTTAGTGCACAATACCAAGGAACTGTAGTTTCGAGGAAGGGGTATTTTACCGGTGGGAATTTTTTAAGAAACTTTTCTATTTTGTAAAAAGAAAGTGCTGACTACGGCTCAAAAGCCTCTGTAATAATATGTTATCACTGGTGGGGATTTAAGTCATACGACAGACTTTTTTCAAACCAGCTACGGAGAATTCTGATTAATAGAATTCGGAATATTGAAAAACAATCCATTTGCCTTTGACATTCAAAACAAACGAACAACGGTCATACATATCCGCTAGATTGCGCCTTAGAGAACATTTCTGGCAGGGAAACTGGGAAAGCAACGAATAGACTGTGTTATGAAAGGAAGTAATCATTACTTTCCATTATTCTTGTATTACGGATGTGCACTTAACGACCAGCTTCTGTTTCAGAGACGTAGTGGTGAAACGAAGTGGTCGGTAAGTAATCTCCTCATTTAATGACCAAATTCCATACCAACGACCTGGTTATATCTTTAGATATTGTGTGAATGTCGACGGGAGATAGAGTATGAAAGATTATCAAGTATCAGTTTTCTGATAAACTACTTAAATTGAATAATGAAATTCGTTAATGTCTAATGGAGACGCTATCAAATGGTCGTAGTTTGCAGTCGTTAAGTGAAGAAGAGTATTCTCTAATATAAATAAATACGAATCTACGACAATGATTAAGTACCTAGTCCGGTTTTTTTTTGAACTACCTATAGAAATTGTAGTATTAAGATTATTTATCACTATTACTTAATAGTAATGGATGCCGCCACCATAAAGCTAGAATATCCAATCCATTGGCTGGTCTGGAGTAACGACTGTGAAGGAATAAGAACTGTTCTAGAAACAGAGACACGCAATTTAGAATTACAAGATGCTAAAGGCCGAACACCACTACATCTAGCAGTGTCGTTAGGACACTTAGAATCCATCGACGCTCTTCTGAACAAAGGTGCTGATGTTCATGCAGAAAATAGGAGGGGTTGGTCTGTACTGCATGAAGCCATAAGCACGGGCGATCCGGAAATAACACGCATGGTACTAAAGCACAGAGATTATCGACGGGCTTCGGCTCGCAAGCACGGTATCGCGACGTTGATCGAACAGCTACAGAAAGCTGCGAATTTTTATGTCGAAATGAAATGGGAATTTACAAGTTGGATCCCTTTCGTTACTAAGATGTGCCCTAGCGATGTTTATAGAGTGTGGAAAAGTGGTTCACAGATCAGAATAGACACGACACTGTTGGGCTTTGACAAAATGTCGTGGCAGAGGGGGAAACGCAGTTTTATATTTAAGGGCGAAGGTGACAACATCACTGTTATCGAAATTGATCATGACAAACAGGAAGCTTTCATCGAGGAGCTTTCTAACGAAATTCCGAGAATAGAATCTTTTTTGCCTACAAGGGAATGTGTTCACAATAGACTGAGGCATCCGCTAGTATGTACCAAGCTGAATACAGAAAAACTTTGTTTCGAAAAGGCGAAGGGCGGTCTGTGGGGTTTGAGAAGTACCAAGCCCGAAATGATAAACGGATATGCGACCGAACTGTTCATAGCTTCGAATGTTGAGTTCGTTACTCAAACTCGGACAGAGCACATTGACAATAAAGAAGACAAAAAGAATAATGGTGGCACGAACCTGGCAGCCAACGCCCTCAACTCCTTTTTGGAAATGACAAAATTGCACAGCAACTCGGACACAAACATTTCTGTAGATAAACAAAACAAAGACGACAGACAACACCATGATGCCCTCACGATAGAAAAGTATTTTGATAACACGGATCGAGACATTGGGCGGCCGATCGAAATGTCAACCAAAGTGCAAAAGTTTAAGGCCACCGTGTGGCAGAGTGTTCAGTATCCCTTATCTATGAAAGAACAGATAATTCCAATAATAGACCTGATGGCGATAAGCAACGCTCACTTTGCTAAACTGAGAGATTTTATTAATCTGAAGCTGCCAGACGGCTTTCCCATAAAAATAGAGATCCCTTTGTATCACGTGTTGAACGCCTGCATAACGTTCGGCAATTTCAATGGCTCCGACGAAAACTCTGTCCCGTATTTGCGCAATGCTGATATGCTGGAAAAGGCTGCTAGCCGTCTCGCATGTGACATCGACTCGGAATGTTTCGATGTCCCTGCTGGATACACAGTCTATAGAACAGCGTGTGGTGACACGACCTATGACGAGGATGACCAACTGCTGCAACTGGCCATACAACAGAGTTTAGGTCAACAAGACGATTCCGAAATGACGTTTCTGGAAGCGCTAAATACGACAGGCAGCGTTTACCAAAGATCGAATGATAATTCAACAAGTTGTTCTTTTGACCAAGACATTGAACTAGCGATTCAACGCTCTAAGGAGGACGTGCGTGATACAGCAAAAAAAATCGAAGAAGAAGATGATGAACTACAACGAATTATTAGGCTTTCGCTTTCTGAAAAATGATCTTTTGGTTTAGACCTTGCTCTTTATTTTTGTATAAGTTACATGGTCGTGCAATAACTTTTTGAGTTCTGCTTTTGTACAGTATTTTGGATGGAAGCATATATATATATACGTAGTAAAATTTCCAATGTTATTTCTGTTCCATACTGTGTTCTGCGGTTTCTAGTGCTTATTTGAGTGCTATATACGTATTTTATTTGCATTAGTGTTTTCTGATATTGCTTGATGTTTGGAGTCATGCCTGTGGAATGTGATTGATCACCACTTCCATAAGTTGAAACAATTGAATAGCGAAGGATTTGCCATATTTTCCATGTCAAAAGAGAAGTATTATTTTTTCATCACATTACAAATCCGTTTCCATACCGGTGTAAATGATAATATACTCCTACATAAGAACACTGTTTGGACTGCAGTAAGATTGCATCTATTTATTCAGCCAATAGTACAGTATTAAGTAAGTTACAGCATGGTAAAGCCTACTCTATAATAAGAAACCTCTCTTCCACTAGGTATTAAAACATTCCAGAATAAAATAATCCTCTCATAATCCAAATTAAATACTAATAAAATACGACAAGTGTTGACATTTTGTTCGAATAATAAATTGGATGCCTGACAACCTTACAGTCGGCAAGTGATTTCTTATTACAAGTATCTTGAACACTGCGTTAGTATAACGAGCCAACTGTGTATACTGGTAGTACTGACTTTCTGCCTGGCAATCCTTCACTGTTATTAATCAAAAACAGGCTCTCTCTTGGGTCTCTGAGATGTAAGGTCACACTGTATATCAAATGTAAGCATATTGATATTTTTATATACAACATAAAATATTTAAAATTAAATCTTGAAGATTTCAATTAGCTTTATACATATATCATACTGTACTAGTTCATATTACGGATTATTAACAAGAATGTTCTATAATTATTTGTAAATGCCATTGACAATGATTCTGAGGGGCTAAGTCTAATATTAAGTTACGTTCAGTTCTACATTACGAATTTTACAGCGTTATTCATACAAATGGCCACATCGATTTGGATAAATATGATCTGACAGTAGACACCGATCTTATGTAAGATACTGACAAATAATTCAAAGAAAAACGATCTGATATTATCAGTAGTCTGAAGTAGATCTGTCTTGTTATTGTTATATTACTTTATATTGATTTTATTTTAATTATTAATGTTAATACATTTGTAAACGTAGCAAAAATGTGGACCTTGACACATTATCACTATAGACAGCCACTAGGATATTGTTGTACTTACGAGATGCAGGAGTTCAGACAATTTCCTGAAGTGCCTACACATTAGGAAATCCGAATTCATGGAATGAGTCGTAAACATAGAAACCCATAAGGTTTCAATAAGTGGTCTTAGCTATAAAGTGACTATTATCTTATTTTTAGATTTCGAGATATTAATAGAAATGAACAGAAACATGTGAACTTGTAATATAAAACTTATTTTTTAGTCACAGCAACTAACTTCGATCAAAGTATTACATCATACGGGCTCATGCTATTTTTACAACGTTGAGTGAATCCTGGTTGCATATATATATATATATATATTTATGTTAGAATAAAAATATATGCTATATTAAGGTCAAAATAAATGAACATATAAAAGCTATGCTAGATAGAAAAATGAAGAACATTCATAATTACAGTGGTTCAAAAACATGGTCATCTATTTTGCATACCTGTTAGAACTAATGAGATCAAATGTATTTCTACCACTAGTTGCCAACCTTTTTAACTCTCATAGAGATCAAAATTTGGCACGTTATATCACCATTATTTTATGACAGCTTTCGAATTTTCATAATAGGATAACTGGTTGATAATGACGGATTCAAATATTTGCAGATATAAACAAATCTGTTCACAGTTTTAGCATATAGATCACTAATAGCACCGAAATATGTAGTTTGAAAAAAATATGTTAGAAGACATACTTGGTTTTGATTTGTGGTTAACACACAACCGAGAATCCATAGTCAGAGTTATCAAATCAAGAATCGCTTGTCCACCAAGGTTTTGCGTGCTAGATTGTATCGACCGAGAATTTGTCGGAGTCCTTTCAGAACCTGAAAATGCCAATGTATATCTATATTCTTTACAAAGAAAGTGGTTACTGAGGGCTGACCAAAAATTGAGATAAAATTACTTGTTTTTAGAGTTGTAAGGAACCTTACTGAGGACTGACCAAAAATTGAGATAAAATTACTTGTTTTTAGAGTTGTAAGGAACCTGAAACCAGAACTTACCAATCCTACAATGTAAGTGATTATCGCAGCGAGGACAAAATCCGTCGCAATCAAATCACATATTGTGAAAATGAGCATGTCCAGGATGAGCAGTGCGCCTTCGTGCCCATAGAACAGAACTTCGTCAAATGAATGACCTTCATCTAAATGATATGTTTGTTGAATATAACCCAAATACCTCTGCTAGTGCAGCACAGCTTACCGTTAATGAAGAAAGCACTGTCTATCGGCTCTTGGAATTCAATCCCCAGCAATTTTTCCAAAAACAATTTGTCTTTCACGATATAGTCAAGATCTTGCAAAGACTGAACAAAACATAGCTGCTGATTTATTAATGTACATAATTAGATAACCTGGTATCGATTTCTCACGTGGTCAATAAATGCAGTCAGAAAATTTCGCATGGTGAAGTATGCCTTGAAACTTTCGGACATAAGGTTGTTGCCTGGAGTATTACCACCTGAAAAATGGATTTAATTTTGCAATAATCTTATATATGAGCTGTGTGAACAATACTCCAAAACTTTTGTGTTAGTCGCATAGGTTATATATATTGGATCATCAAATTACATAGTTTAAAAGTTAATATGAATAAGTCCTGTAATGTTGTAAAATTGTAACAATTCTGGAATCCTTTTTATGACATGAAAAATTTGATGTACTGGATTTTACTGTTAATAAGCACTGGGTAATAATACGAAAAATAGGGTGCGAGGACCGTAAACTGTATTCAAAAGTTTGTTTGGAAAAGTCACTTGAATATACACCCATTGATGGTTTCTCGAAAGAGCTTATTCATGGGAAACTCTGGTAGTATGACGTCTATTATTACATTCTCTATTAAATCAGCTATCCATATGATTCGTGAGATTACAGATTCGTATGATTACAAAACCTTCTCCTCTCATCAGAATCAGGTGAATAACAGGTGGTATGAATAATTACCTCTTGCTGCGGGGCGTGATTTCACCTAAAAAATAGAGAATTTGTATGGTAGTTGATAGCTAGGAACATAGTGAATATATGCTATGAATATATAGATGTTTCATACTAACCTGCTGCAGTGGCTGATACACCTTATCGTACTGGGCTCGCAGTTTCACAGGAATCATAATCTCGAATACCTGGTTGTCAGTGCCGGCTACCAGTCCACGTGAGCTCACTAGGTTTTCCTGAATGAGTTATCATGTATTGAGTAATATGATATTACACAAGAAACTAAAATGAATAAGAGAAACAGCTGTTCAACAGATTAAAATAAAAAAAAACAGAATGTACAGTAAAACACTACAAATTTTACAGCGCTAATCATACAAATGAATATCATTTGTATATTAATATTTTTATAATTATTATCATAATCATACATTGATTCTGATATATATGATCATCGTGTATGCACATACAGACAGCCCATGTTCATTTGGTAAGGCTTCATTCATTAGTGCATTATTTTGTAGGTTCGATATAGTGCTATACCTTTATTACAGCTACTTACAATCCCTGTAATGTATCATTGTACTGACCTCTTCACGTTTCAACATCATACTCATCTCAACCATGTCTGTGTCAGCTTTACCATGCACAGAGCGCCCGTGTATGTAATACCCGAAATTTCGCTGGCTCAATATGAATATGCTGACCTGTTAACAATAGCACCATTGATGCTTATATCATAACATGGAAAAATTGGAATAATAGAAAAATATGTAGCTAGCATACTCACATTTGATATGGAGCATAAATCAACAAATTCTATTATCTGATCGTGGATAAATCTCTCATGAATGAATTTGAAGTACAGAATCTGGATAAAGAGAGAGAAATTAATATGGTTTAATGGTATGAGGGTTCATCATGTCTTCTCAATCTTCCTAAACTAATCTGCAACATCCTAGACCAGGGGTACAGGAACTTCTTATAAGGGTGAGAGTTTTTTACATTTTCCAGATTCTTCTGCATAATACAACTATAAACGGTTTATGTTCTATTGCTTCACAATCGTCATTATGTAATCACTGTAAGCTACCAGGCTGAGCTTAGATAATCCAGCTGAGCTGATAGGAAAGCTGGAACTCAGGGACTGGGCTGGCAGCGTCATAGCAATTAACAAATACAATACTATTGACTAACAATCAATGACATTGCATAAATGAGCTTAAATTGGAAAAATTGAATAATTTGGGATACCCTGGCGTACACCACTTAAGCATGTTGCAAAGCCAAAATTAAAAATCCATTACAAAATTACATCATTTATTTATGATTGTAGCTATGCTTTGTGAGTAAAAAAGTGAATACAAAGCATTAAGCCACTTGACAGTTAACAGTACTATGGCTATGGAAAAAATATACCTGAACAACAGCAATGATGAGATACACCAGACCACCAATAGCAAACCTTAATAGTGGGTTGTAGGGTGGCATGTAGGAATTCTCGGGAGGTGAAAGGTCACTGCTCGGATTCTCCAAGGCGAGATTTTTGAATCCGACCACCTGAAGAAATGAATAAATTATATTTTATGGGAATAACACTTCATCATGCTGGGAAATCAGAACTTGTGCATCCATGACCGTACCTCAAGAAAAAACAGCACAGAAAATAGCTGAATCACTGAATTTATTTTCCGCTGAGTCTGGAAATGAATACAATTGTTTAAAGAAGAAATATGAGAAGATCAAGGTTAATAAAACTTTAAAAATAAGAATAAACAACAGCCTTTGTATTTCTTAATATTGCAAATTGGAGCCAATGAAAAAGCAATAAGGCAATGTTAGTATTTGTCAAGTAATGCAAAAAGTAAGGAAGTAAAAAAGTAACCTGGATTTCATTCCATTCATTTGCTATGAACAATGTCCTCCAAATGCTTATTTTTTGCGAAGAACTTCCGCTGCTCGGCCTTTCCCAGTCGATCAGGAACATGTCAACAGAAGACTGCCAAAATATCAGTACTAAGACCTGCACTGTCTTGAACCCAACTGCGATGGACACAAATATAGTTAACAATTCCACTTGGTAACCTCCTGGAACGTACATGGAGACGGTGTTTTGTCGCTGCAAAAGAAAATAATAATTTGAAGAGTGCAGTTACATTCCGACAAACAGTACTGACTTTTGTGTGGAACCTATTTCTCTACGAGAAAGTTAAAATATTTAGTGAGATGATACAATGGGAGCAAAAGCACGCAATATGTCAGCTCTCAAACAAAATTTCTCTATACTTTTCTGAAGTAACTGCTCAAAAATAAAACCTTTACCTTAAAAAACAATAACAAAAATGTTGTGTAGCCGAGCATAACTGCAAAAAAGACGTTGGCCAGATTCCCGAGGGAATAGAAGAAAAACTGCAATAGTGTCTGAAAACGAAACATGATTGAAGTTTAGAAAATACAGTGCAACTCCGATTTGATGCGAATTCGGATATAACACAATGGGAATTGGATCTTTTTTCAAGTAGTTAAAACGACAAAAAGGACTGCTTGGTGTCTTGTGTTTTTAGCAGCCATCATTAACCAGTCTTCAAATCCCACTTACCAAACTTAGACATCAAAGAATGTTGTAAACTACTCATAGTATCAAACGCATAATGTATACTCACAGTCAGTTCCACGTACTGCAAACCTTCTCTTCTCCTCCACCCGCTTGTCTCGAGTATTGCAAACAAAACAGCAAGAGATGCAAAAAGTGACAAAGTGATCTGTGGTAAGTATTGAACTGGTGATTCAAGCGATATCATATAAGCAGATGATGAGTGTGATTTTTCTACCAAGCACAGGTCTATGTACTGCTTGTTTGTTATGCATTACGTTTTAAGATAATTATATGTACCTTCAAGCCTTCATTTTGGTCAACTGTTGTTGAAGAATAACTTACAGCAAAAGAAGTCTATAACAAAGAAACATGGAATTGTTTAAAAAAACCGAAATACAATATCGGAATGTTTAGAACTAGATCAACCGAAGAAATTGTTAGAAATAATCAAACATCCATATTATCTCTTCGTAACTTACAGACACTAAATTTTGTTGGTCTTCTTGTGCAGTTGCGTACCGTATTCTGAGGATAGGTGGATAAATCTGTCCAGTGTTTAGGTTCGGTCGTATGCTGATTCTGGAATGCAATTAAGTGCAAATTAAGACATAAGTAAATTATCTGAAAAATTACCCCTGAAAGACACGATAAATCTTGCATGCAATGAGACTTAATAAACTCACGAAATAGTCATTGTGCTCGCATACCAGATATTCCCATCACTACTGAGATCCAAGACACTGTTTACCAAATAAAAACGTCTGACAAATTGCCAATTCTCCGAATTGGTTGTGTCTGTAGGAACAATTAATAATGCACATAACAAAAACTAAAATTCTGATTAAAATTTGTGTTTGCAACTCACCTTGATTCTCAGGCATATTGAGCACAAGAACAGGGATGAGATGGAGTTTAACGACTCCGTTTTCCGTATAGCGTAGATACATGTCGAAGTATGTGTTAGCACTCGCGTCACTAACCAAAGAGCTCACGCTCAGAGAACACTAAAAATTAAATGCGCACATTAGTTTGGGCCTATACAATATTAATGTTTTTAAATGGGTTAAAAAGGAATTGTACAGGGGGTTGTATTCATGTAACAATTTGAAAGAAATGCAAGAGTTGTGTTAAAATTCACATCTAGCTGACTCTAGTAACCAAAAAATTGTTTAGGCTCCCACTCCACAGCCCTGATACCTAGAACAGAATATAATGAAGGCACTGGAAACAACATACAAGACAGAAAAGATTTGCGACATGGGCAATACCTGACTTTGAAATGTTGTTCCGTATTCATATGCTGCATTCATTATTTCAGGCGTGTCCTTGCACAACTGTAAAATTCAAATTGAGGATTTAACAATCATCAGTTTATCCTGGGGGTTCTCAAACTTGGATGTGTAAGAATTGTAAAGAACAAGACTTGGAGTTTGAATTTTAATCAGCTAATTGAGGAAATAACACTAAATGGAATAAAATTACTAATTAATATTACTGCATGCTCTGTCCTCTGTTCCATCTTATCCATACATTTAAACATTCTATACTTCAGAATAGGTACGCCAGCACTGCTGAATAGGGCGAAAGGGTGATAACAAAAAATGTCCACAGCAATGATATGATATAATATTTATGTATTATACCTGTATCAGACCGTTTTGTACTGATGAAAGGCCAATATATGTACCATTAGCTCTGTATTGTGCCACAACCAAGTCAAGTTGGTTATTCTGCAGAGGAAATCGCATGTTCAATCAAAAAAAGTAAAGAGACAATACATCATTGACTGAATTATACCTTGTATTCACAAAAATGATAAAGATAGGAATACAGGAGTAGTATAAGGTACATTTCCATTGCCAGATTACATGGTATAAGATGATTTACATAAGGTAGTGATACAATATATACATGGTACTTTAGGTGGTACAATCTTGTACCATGTAGATGGGGTTATCTAGCAAGTGCCATGTAATATCTTGCAGTACTGCAGAATGATTCACATATTCCAACAGTTTCAAGGTAGAAGTATTAATTTAACTTATTTTAATACTGATTTTTGACAATGGTCAGCAAGCTTGGCATTTGATATCGTAAGTTGCACGACATAACGAGACAGCATACTGTGTCTGCAATTCTACATCAGCAGAAATAATTTTCAGAAATGGAACAATGATTTTTCACATTTTGACCAAAATACATACAGTTGAGGAGCCAAACTGGAACCCTGTAGTGATCGCATCGTCATTCTGAATGGCATCGTTGGTCTGTGTCGAATAATACAACCAAGGAAGATTTTGGGAACGCCTAAAGTAATTTAAACAATAGTATTAACTATGAGCAAGAATGTAGTATAGAGAATATATAATATTCTGGAATTGTCAATTATACAACTGTGATATATACTTTGACAATTTTACCTCTCGCAAATAGCTAGTTAAATAACCATTATATAAGATACGGCATAAAAAAATACAGCAGAATCAAAGCTGTTGCAGGTTCACGCAAAGTATATAGATGTGTTTCTACAAGTATTCTAGAATAGCTTGAGATTACAATCTCGAGGAGCCTAAATTTTGTATTGTCCATCACGAGGTATTGGTATACAATGTTTCTGTATAAAATACATACCAATACACAGTGATAAAGGGAATTTGTTACTAATTGAGCAAGAGTAACATACCAATCAACTGTATCTTGTATTGAGGGGGTAGTTGTGCCACTCCCAAGTATCGTAGCGTAGAATGAACAAGGTTCAGATGTAACTAAATAAGCTTGTGACACACACATGTTGGCAAGTGCCACGCATGCTGTTTGATTTCGTAGTGCGGCCTGTGATAAAATTTAGAAGCAGCTAGAAAAGAGAATGTCTTTGGTATGTATTAAACATTATAGTATACCTGGGAATTGCATGCAGCTGCAGCTGCTGTTATAGCGGGAATCTATAACATGTAGAGCATAAAGTCAAATCACACTATATAATATATTCAAACAAAACAAAATTTATTACAATGGTTATACTACTGTGATGTGACAAAATAAGTGCAGTGATAGTTGTAGTCATGTAAAAATTTGACACAGATAAAGACAAGATAATTGAATCACAATTCTAGTATCAAAATTCCTCCAGTAGCTCAATTGACCACATGTCCTAAACGACTACAACACAATGGTTATGACCTCAAAAAGTTATCACTGACCGTAGATGGAAACAGAATTGGATTTTGTACAAAGCATAAGCCATCAAATTCAAGCGACGGTGAGCAGTTACAGTCTGGACAAGGCACGCAACTAAAAAAGAAACGATATCTCGATATAAAGCTCTTCATAAGATATTTCTCATAAATGTGATTTAATTAAGTATTGAGTATTCATAGGAGTACCTCTGCGTTCCAGAACTTGACAAACTAAGAGATGCATCGCAAGTGGTACATGTTGCTGGTGTAGTTTCATCATAGCTTTCAACTGAATGAATACAAGAAGTACAGTACAGAATTGGAAGCCATGGACATACCTTAAGCTCTATGATGTGCTTACAGGGACATATTTTTTACTGTTCAAATCATAAATAGATATTTTATTTTACACATAACTACTCACCAAGAGCTTGAGACCCAGTACATGTACAAGCACCAATTGTTGAGTTTGATGCTGTACCACTACCACAAGTTGTGCAAAAATAACCCTCCGTAGTTGTTGTTCCCTGTTATACATAATATTTGCATGAAGCACCTGTTCAATAAGAAGCAAAACATGCAACGGGAATAAAATTGCAAACATACGCAAAAAGTGCAGGTCAAAACTCTTGGATTATTGATATTTGCCTTGTAGCCTGATCTGCATGAACATGTGAAATCTGAAAGATATATTTATGTTAAATTGTTAAGTTTATTGTTATACTGTTATTGAATAACTAAATTTTCCGGAAATCTGATCATCACTTTTTAAATTACCATACAAAACTCATTGAAAAACTATATATGCATCAGTGTTCCGAATATAGTAGAAATGAGAGAGATATGAAGAAATAGAAGTGTAATTTAAGCCTAATAAAATACAGGTACGTTAGCGTCACAATACAGTAACATCTAGTCCGTTCAATCAAAACGCAAGACAGGACAAAAATGACCAGATTATCGTTGAAGGTCAAAAAAACAAGATCCATTATATTTATATATATAGAGAGAGAGAGAGAGAGATTTATTGAATATTAAAATTGATCCTTTTTTTGACAGGACAAATTGAAAGCAGATAGAAAAAGCTACTAACCAGTTGGAACCATGCTTGTCGTATTGGGACAAGAACTGCATTGTAGCACTCCGAAATTAAAGTATTGTCCAGTCGAAGCACACGAAATAGCGGAAGGATCATCTATTTGAAAAAACTGTGATCTCGCACATCCCATCAACAGCGACAAAAGAATACATTTCGCAAAGTAGCTTGCCATAGCTTTTAAAGGAATATAAATAAAAAAATAGGTATGTTAACCTTCGCTAACGTAATCAGGGGGAGGGGAGGGGGCTACTGCATTAGTACTGATTATCTTTGGTACGGGGGAATCATTAGTACCAATATGGTCTTACTGTCATCTCAAAGATGTGCAGGTTTTTTAACCACCGCCTTGAAAAATTTAAATTTGTTGAATGGGGAGTTTGTGTACCCACCAGGTCATTGGAACAGAACCTCGTCGTTAAGTGTGGAGTACCTGCATATCAGACCATGAATAATCACAGGCTTACCAAAATATATATGGAAATTCTACATGTGCTGATATATTTATTTGTCAAATATGTACAACATACACATAACAAGAATATATTTCATTTAATTGAAGGTTTGGTATTGGATGTTTGAATTTAGTGTAAAATTTGCGATATAGTAACTGCTTAATCAAGGGCTTAAGGTTAAGGTTGTTTATACTCCCAATAAAACGGAAAACAAAAATTTGGTTACGGATACCCAACAAAATTTGGAATGATCTTAGGGCTACTCTAATAATGTAATACATGGAATTTTTTATTTTCCTTATTCAGGAATTTTGGAATCAACATAATAGCCATAGTCGTGGTAAAAAACGCATATCCATATTTGTGACATGGAAAAGTTGGGATTTTTTACAGTCTATGGGAATTCACTCAGCTGAAATGAAGCTAAGATTTCATATGACCAAGGTCAAACGATAATTGTTCACCAGTCAAACTAGCATCACTACTCTGAAGAATCTATTCAAAAAAGTTTATTGAACCGCTACAATTATGATCAGGATTCGAAGAAATGACTTTGTATTACCACTAGAAGAAAATGATATTCCATCATGAAATTAGCTTAGCTAATACTGCAGTCTAGATTTACCTTAATCTATNAAGCTCTTCATAAGATATTTCTCATAAATGTGATTTAATTAAGTATTGAGTATTCATAGGAGTACCTCTGCGTTCCAGAACTTGACAAACTAAGAGATGCATCGCAAGTGGTACATGTTGCTGGTGTAGTTTCATCATAGCTTTCAACTGAATGAATACAAGAAGTACAGTACAGAATTGGAAGCCATGGACATACCTTAAGCTCTATGATGTGCTTACAGGGACATATTTTTTACTGTTCAAATCATAAATAGATATTTTATTTTACACATAACTACTCACCAAGAGCTTGAGACCCAGTACATGTACAAGCACCAATTGTTGAGTTTGATGCTGTACCACTACCACAAGTTGTGCAAAAATAACCATCCGTAGTTGTTGTTCCCTGTTATACATAATATTTGCATGAAGCACCTGTCAATAAGAAGCAAAACATGCAACGGGAATAAAATTGCAAACATACGCAAAAAGTGCAGGTCAAAACTCTTGGATTATTGATATTTGCCTTGTAGCCTGATCTGCATGAACATGTGAAATCTGAAAGATATATTTATGTTAAATTGTTAAGTTTATTGTTATACTGTTATTGAATAACTAAATTTTCCGGAAATCTGATCATCACTTTTTAAATTACCATACAAAACTCATTGAAAAACTATATATGCATCAGTGTTCCGAATATAGTAGAAATGAGAGAGATATGAAGAAATAGAAGTGTAATTTAAGCCTAATAAAATACAGGTACGTTAGCGTCACAATACAGTAACATCTAGTCCGTTCAATCAAAACGCAAGACAGGACAAAAATGACCAGATTATCGTTGAAGGTCAAAAAAACAAGATCCATTATATTTATATATATAGAGAGAGAGAGAGAGAGATTTATTGAATATTAAAATTGATCCTTTTTTTGACAGGACAAATTGAAAGCAGATAGAAAAAGCTACTAACCAGTTGGAACCATGCTTGTCGTATTGGGACAAGAACTGCATTGTAGCACTCCGAAATTAAAGTATTGTCCAGTCGAAGCACACGAAATAGCGGAAGGATCATCTATTTGAAAAAACTGTGATCTCGCACATCCCATCAACAGCGACAAAAGAATACATTTCGCAAAGTAGCTTGCCATAGCTTTTAAAGGAATATAAATAAAAAAATAGGTATGTTATAGGTCATTGGAACAGAACCTCGTCGTTAAGTGTAGAGTACCTGCATATCAGACCATGAATAATCACAGGCTTACCAAAATATATATGGAAATTCTACATCTGCTGATATATTTATATGTCAAATATGTACAATATACACATAACAAGAATATATTTCATTCAATTGAAGGTTTGGTATTGGATGTTTGAATTTAGTGTGAAATTTGCGATATAGTAACTGCTTAATCAAGGGCTTAAGGTTAAGGTTGTTTATACTCCCAATAAAACGGAAAACAAAAATTTGGTTACGGATACCCAACAAAATTTGGAATGATCTTAGGGCTACTCTAATAATGTAATACATGGAATTTTTTATTTTCCTTATTCAGGAATTTTGGAATCAACATAATAGCCATAGTCGTGGTAAAAAACGCATATCCATATTTGTGACATGGAAAAGTTGGGATTTTTTACAGTCTATGGGAATTCACTCAGCTGAAATGAAGCTAAGATTTCATATGACCAAGGTCAAACGATAATTGTTCACCAGTCAAACTAGCATCACTACTCTGAAGAATCTATTCAAAAAAGTTTATTGAACCGCTACAATTATGATCAGGATTCGAAGAAATGACTTTGTATTACCACTAGAAGAAAATGATATTCCATCATGAAATTAGCTTAGCTAATACTGCAGTCTAGATTTACCTTAATCTATGTTCATTAAATTTGTTTGATGCAGAATTTGGTATTTATTTTATGTACTACTTGTCAAGCTACCCGTGTCTTATTCCGTAAAGCTGTTACTGATATTTACATAACATTGTACGTATATCTTGTATACAGAACTGTACAGTACACCAAATTCTATAGTTGGGCGCTTGGGTGGTGATGCGTCACGAGTCTCCAATCGACTTGAATTTCAACTACGTATTTCAGTTTTCGTTGCGCGTTTGGAATGTTCCCAGGAAATGGAGTTCATCCGATTATTTCACTTCAGAATAATACACTACCAAGTATTATCAAATTATCGAAGTTTAGTGAAGAATGTACGAAGATTACTGTACAAATAAACCCTCAAAAAACATCTTGTTAATCGCATCGTAGTTTTAGTTCTTCTAGAAGTACTGTACTGCATAATTATTAGAAAGAAGAACCTGGAAGTTTGTTTTGTATACAAAATTTAATTTATAAACCTTTCCAGTCGGTTAAATGTTACTTAATTTATATATTGTACAGTTGCGCAAACATGACTGCAGTTTTTGTCATTTTCATTTCATAATATATGTTGTGAAGTTCAGCATGTTGTCAAAGCATTTAATTATAGAATAATCTT
This sequence comes from Halocynthia roretzi, assembly GCA_013436055.1. Classification (NCBI taxonomy): domain Eukaryota; kingdom Metazoa; phylum Chordata; class Ascidiacea; order Stolidobranchia; family Pyuridae; genus Halocynthia; species Halocynthia roretzi. The sequence continues at coordinate 503,063 of QRAM01000003.1, read as the reverse complement.
AAGATACCCATGAACAACTTCAGTTAACTTATGGTTTTAGTTGCTAAGGACAAATTTTTGTTTCCCTATCTTTACATAGTACTTGCGCTGAAAGTGCACTTGAGATAAAACTCCCGATCAGATTATTGCGCAATACTTATCGCTGCTGCGCAAGTTATATGCTAGGAAGTAAAGGAGAATTGAAAATTATAATTAGCGATTTTGTAAATTGTTTCTATCGTAGAATATATTTAATATTCATGAGATTATTCTCTATAATTTTGGTGAGTGAATTTCATTCCAGAACTATATTATTGTAAAGTAAATACTGTACTAAGGTTGAAGTAGATAGATTAGAACGATCGAATATGATAAGTTTATAACAGTTACTGTGTATGCTGCTTTGAGTAGTAAATTGGATATGGAAAATGAAGCTTCATCCACTTTCAATTTTAATTTGTTGACGGGTGATGTAACAAAGACAATACTGGCACAGGACAGCGTTGACAACAGCCTGTCTGTGACTCAGCCTTCAACGGGCATGTTGCCTCCTACCACCACAGATGTGCCATCAAGTTCCAAACTAGTGACGAAAGTTAAGCCACCTAGCAAGGTTAAGGTGAAGGAAACGATTGAAAAAAACTCACAAGAATACTCTGTAAGACGTCAGAGGAACAACGTCGCAGTAAAGAAAAGTCGGGAGAAAACTAGAGAAAAGATCGCGACTACGTTAGAGAAAGTTGATCAGTTAAAGGTACGGGGCCATATGGTATTATTTTTGGGAAGTTATACATTCAACGCTTACATCTAGAAAAATATCTAGAAGATAGCTAAGAGCATTTGACAAGAATCATCTAGTACTAAAATTTACCTGACCATTATAAGAGCACACTACCAACTTTAACTCGTAATTAGTCTTGTCTACTCCACTGTTAACAGTATCTCTAAAATGGCTGTGCAGACTGTCTATAGTAACTCTGCTGGTTAGAATTTGTGGCCTCTGTACTGTTGTTGTTGACTGTGTAATTCCCTGAAGGAAATTAATATGTGAGTCTCAAATCACGTAAAAATATTATCTCGAGTCAAGTCGTTGTTGACAACTTTTCGAGTTGTTAATCTGTTATTGGACAGTTGTCCTGGTATCATTTCAGTCCGAACATCTTTTGTCTGTGGGTCATTAAGACGTGTCTTGGGAGTCTTGTCATCATCAATCAGTACAATCAGGTTTCCTATATTTTCATTCCAGGTTGAAAACGAAGAATTAGAATCAAAGATTACAATTCTAACCAAAGAACTAAGCGTGCTAAAAGATCTTTTTATGGAGCATGCAAAAGGTTTCTGTAATGGCAGCAACATCAGTCTGCTGAGTGCTGAACAACTCGAAGCTCTTCTTGGTTGTCAAGTCAACTTGGACGAACACTCTAAGGCTTGCTCTAGGAATCTTCCTCCTTCTATAGAGCCTTTGATTGATGCTGCTGAATCAGAACTGAAGTCACTGAAGGAGAACGAAGAAAACCAGCGTTGCTACGCTGCTAAAAATAACTCAAATGAAGTCAATTGCTCTGTAACCACAGTAGTTACAGAGAACCCAATTTCCGTTAAGGAAGAGAATTTGTAACATGAGATTGCTACATTTGTAGCAGATTTCTCTCAATTAAGAATTGATATTTTATTCATCCATTTTGTTTTCTTGCTGCATGTAATGAATATATACTGTAGGTTTGCGTACGACTTGTATATATAGCCCACTACTACATTTTAAAAAGTTCCAGAGTATTTTACCATCGGAGATTGGAGAGCATTTCATGCAAGCATGGACACTTGAAAATGCTCTTCATGACAAACCTATCTATTTCTGTAAACTGTATATAAAAACTGGATTCTGACTATTGCTCTAACTTCTGTCGGATACACATCTATGCTTACAGTTTGCCAATCGTTTAAAGCCTATGTACTGCAAACTGTAGCCTATCTAGCTTATCAGCAATTGTATATAGGACTCTGTTAATTCATTTACAATAACCTCTATCTTGATATACTGTATATGTATGCCAATAAAAACACATTCTCATTACTGCAACTGTAATTATGTGCTATCAACCACGCAATCATTCAAATTTGAACTCTTATCAATAAATGATTATTTTTGAGGATTTCTATATGCTGCCTATTGATTTCATGTACTGAGCTTATTCAGATGCCAAGATATCCCAGGTATGAAAATGGTAGTGCTACAGCAGAGAACATAGCCTTTTATACAGGAATGTATACCAGAGTGCTTGAAATACTATACAGTGACAGTTCGTTACATAGACGTAAGATAGCTCGGATTTGAGGTTAAATCGAACTGATTCGATTGGCTGCGGCAAAATCTATATTAAAATAATTATTCGGGTAACTCGAAATTCGGCCTAGTCGCCTCTACTTCGAGCAAGCGAGCTTTCATTGTAGTTGTGAAAAAACTGTCAACGAATTACATATTTAGCTTTGCCAAATAGCACATCCAAATATTGTTAGTAGTACCAGAATAAAACTGACTATTTTTTCTAATACAACCTCTCAATCCGTTGTTTAATATGAAATTGCGAGTGTTAATTTCCGCACGAGAAATCGACACGACGTATGTATCAAACTGACAGACAATGAAAGTAACATATTGATTGATTACATAAAATCACCATAATTTATCTAAGACCGTTTACGTGCTTTAACTATGCAGTATTAACGACTTGCAGCAGATAGCTATTGTTAATGTCCGGCCAACTGAACTGCAGTGAGCGTTACGCAGTACTTGCAGAAAGCCGGGAAGTTTAAAGTTTATCTTCAAATGTAAACTATTTTTCAAAATAATCTATGCCTTAGGCAGTTAGTCTGAATGATTTCCAAGAAAAGTTATATTAAAGGCAACGGACAGGTGTTTACGCTATCAAGGCTTGAACCAAACAGCAAATTCCAAATTAATTCGCACTGTAAATCTATGCTCAATAATTGCATAGCAATTTTAGTTTGTAGCTAATACATTACATGCTGGAAGTGTAGTAGTTGTAGTTGTTTACAACACAGGGGTTCTACGCCGAACAGTCACATTGAATATATGTAAAAATCTCCTTGCGCAGTATGAAAATGAATACATATGTAGAGACTATGGTATTACCATAGTCTTTAAATACATATGTAGAGAATATATTGTCTCTCTGCTCCGTATTATTGCGCAACATTTAAGTGTGACCAATTGTTTACAACACACGGGTTCTACATCAAACATTCCTGTTCAATATATATTCAATATTCAATATATTCTTATACAGTATGAAATATGTAAACTTTGCCCATGTATTACCATGGTATTTACATACATTTGCAAATACTTTGGTAATTTCAACTTTACGTTTAGGTTACGTTTACTGAAAATGGTGAAATTTCCCCTCTGATAGAGCTAAACTAATGATTCTTTCTGAAACTATACATTAATAAATAAACTTGCAATGAAACGTGATACAAATACAGAAAATTAATTTTTACATTTTTTTGATATAACTCATCACCACAAGTTATAAATGGAATACATTGCTCTTAAAGTTTTAGTTGTTTTGATGATTCGCAGTTATCCGTAGTATCACTGGCGGATGGGATTTCCACCTCGCGTTAATATTTTAACGGCTATAAAGTCAAAACATCCCCGTCGTTCACATGACTTGATGTTGTTTACGATATTTATTTCATCAATGGGAAATAATTGAAGTTTTGAGCCAATCATCACGTACAGAATGGCTGAAGATGTTGAATCTGCTTCGAGGGATCATAATGACGATGTTTTAACAACGATTGGTAAGAAGGAATTCTCTTGCATGCGTAGTTGCTCTTTACGTAACTTTGAACTTATTAAAAAAACTGCTCGATTTTCGTAGTTCAAGAAATTAATAATTTGCACTGAGGTTCGGTTATTAATTCTTATTAGAAATTACTCAGATTCCCAATGACCTGATTTTTCTCATACTTGTATCATCTTGAGGGTTGTAGTATGTTTACATGCAGAGGTGAATAAAAACTACCTGAATGTTAATTTTCTGTATATTCCTAAATAGCTGAGTTGATTAGGCATTCAAGAGCCAGTAATTTGATAGTGAAAGCTTTGTACTCAATGACACTCATCATCAATCATTGTATGATATAACTTTGTATGTTTCCTCTTTGTACAGGAAGTTAATGTTTATAATTGTCTGATAGATATGATATGCCCATCTATCATAGTGCACGCCCTTGCTAAATTTCATGCATTCCCAGATTAATATGTGCAACCATATCTTTCTACTTTTAAGTTACTCGGAGTAAGCTGTAAGGGAATGATAGATTTGTGTGCGAAACATACTACAGTTAGTAGGACTGCTCCATATAAGGTCGGTAGTATCAATATTAAGCCCCTGATTCAACCCCTTCCCTGATCACCTTCTACCAAAAACTCACCGAATTAATGGTACAAAAAGATACATCCATAATCTACTTCAATCCAAGACCTTGCAGTATATGTATGTAACAGATAGTGGCAGTGTCTTTCACAACTCTTAAAAGAGATTCATGTTGTATTTCATAGCCTTTGATGGAACACCCCCCCCAATCTTTCTATACCTTACCCCCCTCCTTCATTAATCGCACACATGATAATCTCATATTCCCTCATTATATATATAGACAGTAAATGAAAAACATGCCTAACCAAAATTTAGTTTTTCAATCGCCTGTATGTGTATTCTTGCGCAACATTTAGCACTTAACATTGGCAGACTAGACTCTAGACTACTGTCAAGAGGGCAGCGTGTCTGGCTTCCTTGCCCCGTGTCATAACTATTATCAATAGTACACATGACAATGCCCTATTTCGTAATTATATATTTTAGTTAAACAGGAAATAAAAATCCTATCCTTGACCAAATATAACTAGACTCGAGACTACTTTCGAGAGGCCAGTGCATTTCTACTATTGTATGTAGTCCAAATATAGTAGTCATAAATTAAGTCAAGCATTATCTTTGGGGCTAGCTTTGAAGGGATCGCTAACGTATATATTTGTTTTGTGGGTGGTTGGGTGGTCCTTACTGACGAATCCGGTAATTATAGACTCTAAGAAGTTTTCTAATAAAACAGATATTGATATCATGGTATACATTTCACTTAAACACATTCACGAATACTATTGTTGTACTTAAATCTTTTGTAAGTTCGTAGTAAAGACAAAAGTTTCTTGCACATCTGTGAAGTCCATTCACAGTTTATGTCATAAACCCCAACTGTAATGTATGTTGTGTAATATTATTTAATCAATCGGATTTCTTTCAAATATTCACAAGGGAAATTTAAATACCCATTTCCTTATGTCCTCTCTCTGATTTTGCAATTAAGATCATACCAGATAGAAAGTCATATCATCTATGCAACAAACATAGGCCTAATCAATTAGGTAGAATTGACAAGGTGACATACAATACAATCAAAATGCATTTACAGATTACAGATATAAACAATCATCATATATGGCCGGTATGCCAAAAATTACTTTATTTGTGTACTGTTCATTAAATCGACTGCCAAAGCTTGCTTTCACTTTACGTTCCCCTACTAAAGCATTCTTAATCACAATTCCACCAACATCAAAATAATTGACAGTTATGTGAACTAACTACACTGAACTTCGAATTGCGCGAACTAATTTGATTGGGCCCGACAAAATCCACAACAAATGAAATATCCGGCTCTATTGACTTAGAGCTGACAAGCTCGTACTGTACATATCAGTATAATAAACCACATCTAGGAGTACCATTAAAATTTGCGTCAGCATCTTTGTGCATTAATTCCATGTTATTTGTATGTTGTATTTGAATTCACAGTTCCGAAAGAACTATAAACTTTTATTCTATTGTGTGGAAGCGTGTGTGCCCATTCAATAAAAACAAAACTCCCCACTTTCATTGTGTTTTCTTCTACCTATTACAATGACAACGGTTCTGTATCTGAATATATGATACAGAGTTTCTTAGGAATGTAGATGTCACTCTTCCATGCAAGTAAACAACTATGCTTCATGATTGAAAAGTAATTATTCGAGTCAATGATGGATGAGCGCATGAAATCCAACACCTCCTTGTTTATTGCACCCTATGAATTCCTTCGTGTCAACAAAGTTGAAACATTGTGCCTATGGAGAAAGATTGTGCTTTTGTATACGGCTGCACATAGCGGTGTTGGATTACCCGGTTCATAGTTAGCGTAATATATTGTCAGCAGAGCAAAACCAGACCCTGCTTGAATGGTAATTGCATACTTAGGAAAACATGTATATTGCCAGCCGTGCATTGCCTACTCGACCTTACATTTTTGCCATTATAAAACTCGTTTGTTTGATTGATATAGACGTGGTTTTTATTTTTTGTCTTTCGGGAAAATTGATTTGTGGCATTATCGATTTATAAACGTTGCTCCAATCACATCTGGCATTCAAGATCTTGTTATATTTTATGTAGATTTGACAGCGCTTGAGCCAAATGATCACGAGGAACTATTGAATGCAAATCTCGGGCAGAGTAATCTCGTGGTATCAGAAGCATCGGATTTTCTAGTTACACATGAATGTTCATATCAAGGTAGTAAAATTTTCAAGATTTTGTCATTCGGCATCTATGTGATACATTAAAATTGCTTGCATTTCTGCAGTTATCGCCAAAGTTCATAGTCTAATTTCATGACATAATAAACTAAAGGTGTCATATAGACACTTCAGAAATGAATGCAACTTGAATATAGACACTATACTCCGTAAATGACAAATAATTGCAGACACAGCACGTGGCCGTGGTTTAGTCGTGTAAAATACTTTCGGTTAAGTAATTCTAAATCGCAGCTGCACAGTTCTGTAGGATTGAGAATGATTGTGGGATGTGGTTTCATTCTGCTATGCAGGAGTTCCAATTTATTGAGAGATAAAGTGGATAAAAACGCTGCCGTGTGAATTTTTGATAACACGGACTGACTTGACTGTATGTAATTAGTGTCTGAGGAGGCACATGCACACACCGGAGCTCATACGGACACATTACTGTCATTATTAGTGGATTTTCTTAGCTGAGTTGATAGAATGCTTGCTTTTGCAACTGGGTCTTACTAGTGAGGATACAACAACCTACATGTCAAGGAAGTTTCCGTATGAATTGCAAACATGTACAGCTGATTCATCCAAATGCAATAAGATGAAACAATAATGTTTTAGTCTTTTTGGTATCATTGAACTGTGCCGTTTCCTTCCGTGCTTGAAAAAAATATCTACACACCATACAGCTTAGCTACTAAGGCTAAGGCGCTGCTGAAGATCTTGTTTTCACCCTTGTACCATAATTTCTTTGCTGTTTGCACTGCTAGTGATAGTCGCCTAGCATCGAATGTTTAATTAGCGCCAGGCACGTTTTTATAACACTAGGCGGTTTATTGTATTGTTTGTTTGATCAATCATTGAAACAGATTTATTTATTCCCACTTCAATTTGTTATTTTAAACCTATTTGGTTCTTTTTTTCCAAATTATCAATTGGCAAACTTCCCAGGCATATAAATATCATTTTTGATGTACACATTGTTGTCTGGGTATTTTCGAAATGTGTAGTCAGTCTACTGTGCTGTGATCATGTGATCGATGCATGTTAATAACCTTCTTTATCTGGTGCTTCTGGTAAGCATGCCGGCCATTATCGATAAGTGTTACAGTTTCCTGTCATGCCATACTGATACGCGAAACGATTTATTTGCCTAATGGCATTGGATTATTAACTGCCGAGCCGCTGAAACTATGGGAGATTATCAAGTGGCAAACCAGAAGTAATACCAACCGAATCATGAGCAAATTCAATGAAGCATAAATGAGAAAATACAACGCAATCCTGAATAAGTAAACAAAATCATGCTTGAGAAACACACCCCCATTCCCTATCATTTCTTAATTTTGGTAAATATCAAACTACAAAATGGGACTAAAATAATTGCCAGCATTTTAGAATTATATTACAATGAATTTTATGTCACTAAGTGGATTTAGACAGATGTGACCTAAATTAGAATGGCAACAAACAGTTCATGTTGTCTACATACATGAGATTCTATTCATCCACTACTTTGCAGTTACAAATGAACTCTGCTTTTTCAGATGAGCTTGTTGCCGAGCCAATCGTCAAAGAGGAGTCTGATAACCCTGGCTACTTTGCTGCAATCGATGACAGTAACAGCCTCTTGTTCGGTGGCGACTCCATCAGCAATCCGAGTATGTCGATAAGTATGGCAAGCATGACGGAGAGCAGAGATGAATACGAACGGCATTCGAGAATGCAGTCGTTGCAAATGGGAATTCAGAGAGGCGACCCTGTTATTTATGTGGATGAAGAGACACAAATGTATTGCCATCCCAGTCCAGGCATCAACAGCCCACGAGACATAATAAGTCCGACGGATCCTGGCGAGGTAAGCAGCCCATTCAGCGCCATGGAGTCGGACGGTATGGAAACAGGATTTGATGAAGCCAACCTGTCTGCGCCAGGTGGGATTGGACAACGGCCACAGGGTTTTTTCGGTGCATCAACGCCACTGGAGTGCACGACCACACCAGGGGGGTCATCCAGTGGGGGTGACGATGACTATGAAGAACCTAGCGGCAGCAGGACTAAAAGACGGAGGACTAAGAGAGAATACCATCCTCATTACATGCCATCTCGAAGCAATTTCCACTCTTTGGCCTACTCCGCTTCTAGCTCCCAAATACCGTCTCCGTCAAGTGAGGCAGCATGCGCCAACGACCTGGATTCGTCAACGTTCAGTCCCCCGGTCTCCCTTCTCGGCAATGCGAACTTCACGTTTGGCATAAACGTCAACGAAAGAAGATGCTCAGGCGACAGCAACCGGAGTTTTCCAACAGTCTTTACGAATGCTGCGGTCTCGCACACAAGGTTTTGTATAACTATATACAGTACTATTGAAAAAAGTTATTGTTTACACTGTTGACATTTAACATGCCCGATTCCATGCATGAAACATCGGTGTTGATACTTTCATAATACAGATACTCCTCACTTAATGGCCAGGTCCAGGTCTAAAGATATTTCTCAGGTTACAGTAACGGAATGTGGTAGTTGAGAAATATCTTAGATATTTTTTTAACGTCACTTGACGGATGATACGAGTCCATGAAAGTATGAGAAGTTACCAAGTATCAGTTTTATATGAATCAACTGAATAATGTAAAGGTCTAAAAGGAACACTATCTAACGGTCATAGTTTAGCAGCCGTGCGTACGGCTGTTAAACGTGACGATTCTTGAGTGAGAAGTACTTGTGTATTTCATACTCCCAGGCATCCAACTGATAGTCCTTTATATTTTAGCCATTGTGAGCTTTGTACCAATAGTTTGTTTTTTTGCAGGATATCTAGGTAATACAACTTCGAATATTGATTCGTCTTGGTTTGTTAAGATGAAAGTTGTTGTTTTCACTTGGTCTCTCATCCGCGAAAACACAATCCTGTGGTTTGGGGGGTTTTTCTTGAGTTCATTCACACAAGGCTACGCTAATAAAACACACCTCTGCATTCTTCAAATAATTGTAATTTACATCATCTCTCCACAGATGACTGCTCTTGACATATACCGCACCCCACAGAGTCCAGACAAAACAGTATTTTTCTCTACAGTATGAAATTCTAGCATATCCAGGGTAGCAAATGTCAGAGGGAAATCCCATAGGTCGTCATTGCATATATTTTTAAGCCGTGAATGACGTTCATGAAATGCCTTTTCAAATGCACAGCATTTACATCAGGCTTGATAGCACTCCGTAGTATTCATTATCCATCAATCGCTAAATATAGTCATGAATATACAGCATATATTCTCAACAGGGGGATCAGTTGTCTAATTCCTGTAAGACATATTACAGATCTCATTAATATTTGATGAAACACTTTCATGTAATGAAATAGCATTCGCTAGCTTTGCAAGTACTTTCACTGTGATAACAAGAATATATTAAAGAAATATTATTCTGTGAAAGAAGTCGTCTCAATTCATCATTTATTTGAATGCTGTCAATATTCATGTACTGTGTGCTTTAAATATCTCTTCATTAAAGTGCGATACATTAAGCATGTGTTTGTTAAAGCAGCCAGTCGAAAATCAGTCGCGAAGACCATTCTTCCGATCATGCCAAAAGGACTAAAACCGCTCACGTGTCGAACGGGGATGAGAAACCCAGGACGAACGCAAATACGTCCGCCGGCACACAGAAACGACGAGTCCATCATCGCGCCGCAGCATCGTCCTCTTCGTGTGAGGAGCCGATACTCCACCGTCAACATCCGAGCAAGATAGCTGAATATGAATTGCAGATAATTGCTCAACCCGAAACCCAACACAGGGCGCGGTATCTGACCGAGGGGAGCAGGGGTCCCGTCAAAGACGTCTCACAACAGGGCTATCCGCAAATCCAGGTGTCAACAATGCATTTTCATTGCCACTTCCTGTTGTTTTTTTTCACAGAAACTTTTTACGATTTGTCATTTTTTCGACGTGTGCTGATTTTTAGAAATGTTTTTACAGCTTCTAGGATACGTAGGTCAACCAGTTCTTCAAGTCTATGTAGGTACTGATTCGGGGAAGATCAAGCCGCATGCGTTTTATCAGGCGTGTCGAGTGACCGGACGTAACACTAGCGCTTGCGAAGAACGGGTCATAGAAGGCACCAATGTTATTGAAATTCCAATTAAAAATGAGGACATGACTGTGAGGTTGGTTAATGACGAAATATTCCGTAGAATGAGCAACTTAGAGGCCTATCTTTTCAATGCAATTAAAAACACCGAATGATTCCAATGTTACCTTATTAAAGACTTCAGAGACCTTTTTCAGCAATTTCTATTATATAATTCATTCGTCTTCTGTTCACTACTTCAGTGTGGATTGCGTGGGAATCTTGAAATTACGAAATTCAGACGTGGAAGCTCGCATCGGTGTGCGGAATCAAAAAAGAAATCAAAGCATTCGACTCGTGTTTCGTGTAGTGCTGAACAATGTCACAGAGCCGAGCAAAAACCAGTTGGTCATTCTGCAGGTCGCTTCTGTGAGAATAAACTGCAGTAAGTGGAATTACTGTAGGTAATCAGATTGCTTGTTTCTTTTAAACATTCACAAAATTCCTTCTGCATCTCAGCCCAACCACTGGGTCAGCCCGAGATAACCAAGAAGAGCTTGGACAGGTGCCCTGCTGACGGCAACACAGAAGTGTTTATAATTGGTAAAAATTTCCACCGCGGGACGAAGGTTATCTTTCAAGATCCGGAAGAGGCTGATGGTGAGGTTTTTATTGGTGCTATGTGTCATGTTATTTCAATCGATTTCACTTCGGCTAAGTATGATTATATGCCTGTAGATATGCCAAATTCTGTTTTTTTTTCAGGGAGTCAATGGTCTGCTGAAGGCGAAGTTGATAAAGAGACTTTTCATCAGGTTGAATAAAAACAAAATTTGTTTTTAGATCCATAGCCTGTTTGAATTTCCACAAATTTCAATAAACCTCTGATTATTCCTTCCTGTGCAGAGCCATATGGTAGTATGTGTGCCTTCATACCACAACCTTAGCATCGTGAAACCGGTCAATGTTCAGATCTTGGTAGAGTACCAAGGAAAGCGTTGCGAACCACACAGTTTCACATACGTTCCTATGACAAAACAGCTGCCAGCTAAAGTGGAGTGTGAAACGCCCATAAAATCTGAAGTGTCCATTGATGATATCGGCCCATCCGCATGTATCCAAACCAAGCCGCCTGCAGAGGTCGCGAATTTGCCCTGTTCCACGCCAGGTATGCTTGCCATGATGATATCTCGTCCAATGGTTTCTTGCTCAGTCGGAATCGATATAGTTTACAATATAATTTTCCTTTCAGACGATAGCAACCAAGACTCGAAGTTTGAGCATTCTGTCAAAGGTAGGTTTTTTTTGAACGTCAGTTGGAATGGTGTTAACAAAAAGTCTATCTGTTCTATATCCCCATCATAGTTTGGTATCGTGCACATTGTATTGATTTCAGTATGTTAGTCATTCTCAAACAATGTCCAATACGAGTGACAGCTTTAAAATAGATCATGATGGAACAGATGAATTTGGTCATTGAAATATAACTTCATTTGTATTTTCAAGCCATGGCGATGCAATCTTTGCTGGACGGGCCTATAGATAAGAAGTTCTTGGTCGCTTTGTTCTCAAAGCTAGTCACCTCTGTGGAGAAAAACTCTAGTACAGAAACACAGTCTACTACTCTACAAGGTAAGCAGATTGTTGTAGGTATTTGATAATGGCAGGATTTTGAACAATATGTGTTTCTAGAGCTGAGGTCCGATGTCGATGCGATGTCCCAAGGCCCTCAGGGTCCTGACCACTTTCCAACCATACAGATGGAAGAAAGCAACCAAGTGTTGCATCCGACATCGGTCACCTTTTCTGCATCACCATTTCCGAGTGTCATTCCCCAAATTCCTCAAAATATTGCTTGTCAAACAAACGTTCAATTAAATGCTACCAATTCAGTGTTACCCTCGGCGTCTACTGTGTTTCAAAATCCCGTTTTTCCAAACCCCCCCATGACAACAGTGTCGTATTCTAGCAGCAATCCGGCATTAGAGCACTCGATTTACGACAGCAAAACAGGTCAGCTTGCAATGATTTTTACTTCGTTTGCATTAGTTTTTCAGAATTCATTGTAATTCCTTCCTTTCATCTGAAATGGGGAATGCATTTAAATGAGACTTATTTAGAGCATCTGCATTGCATTACTTGCCCTATTTCTTCACATGGCTTTTTCAAATTTTTTAATAGTCTACTATTTTATTCCAAGTGCCAGTCCAAATTTCTGTGCCAAGAAACACCATGCAAAACAGCAGTGTTAAATCCGAATTTGAAATGCTTCAAGGAAACGTATGGACAAACGAACACGGTCAGTCCATGTTTCCCAAGACCTCGTTGGCCACCGAAACGATGACCACATCAAGCCAACCCCCACAAGCGAGCCAAATAAATCCCCAACACCAGCAGCTGGTATCACCTAACATGCAGCAATTTTCTGTCGGTACAATGTCTGTATTGGGCACGGGTCAGGCTGTGAATCAGAACGCTTTTATTTCCAATTCTTCAACGGCTCACAACAACGCGAATGTACTTCCATTTGACCAATTGCCGCAGAGTTCCGTCGGTGTAAACTCGTTTTCGTCGCAGAGTTCCGTCGGTGTAAACTCGTTTTCGCCGCAGAGTTCCGTCGGTGTAAACTCATTCTCTGCCTTGCAAGGGCTCAATGTTGTTCAGTGCTCTGACACCTCTCCTCTCCAAGGCAACGGTCTCGCGCTGACCAACACGGACTCGCAACAAATATTGCAAATGCCGGCATTAAACTCCACAGCGGAGTTACAGTCATCTTCGATAAACCAATTACACATGATAAACACCAATCCTGTGTTCAGCACGCAGTTTGGAACCGGTATGCAGAACAATAATTTCACAAACGTTAACACTGTTAGTCCGACTGAATCGACTGAAATGATGAGCAAAGTCACCGAGACGTCAGACGTTTCGAAAAACATTATGGGGCTGGAGCACAGCTTAAATTTGACGGGACGATTGCAAGGCCTGCAGCAGCAACAGCCGAAACAGCAGCAACAGTCTCTGCCGGGAATGATGCACATACTCCAGCAACAAGAGCCCATGGTCATTACATCCTCGATGAATCACATACAGAATTCCCAGCCGTACATTCTGCCATGCAATAACTTATTAAACGAGTCAAAATTCAATGGCCAACCTGCCGAGGTACATCATTGTAGTAGTGTTTTTTAATAGTTTCCGGATAACATCTTAATATTGTAACACAGCATCAAGTAATGATTGTTTTCCTTCAGCAAAAAGCAACAGTGCAAAGTATGGAGATGGATTCAACAAAAATGACAGCAGATATCGTTCACCATTTTCAAGGGAAACATAATTTATTGCCCCCAATCCTTGAAACACCACAACTGCAACAACTTTCAATGAACATGAATAAATTCCAAGAGAACGTACAGGTAACTCCATTGGAATCATTGGAGTACCACTATTTCTTGAAATTTCACTCAATATAAATCTTATTAAATACAGCAGATCCCCACTCAACCTCGTGGATAGCTTCTCACGGATTTTATGTTTATCACTTGCCAAATGGAGATATCCATATACTTCTTATAAAATAACACTTTTAATTTTACAGACAATAACAGAGCAACAAACCGCCACAGTTTCTAACAACAGAGCAATAGGGCACGCCGCCGATCTTTTTGCAATGGATCAGTTGCTTCAGTCGATCGACGGTTCAGAAAATTTGGCTACAATATCAGGAGAAGACGGTGAGTACAACTAAATTCCTCAGGTAAATTACTGAGACTCTTAGGACAACAAAAATTTGTAGTTAGTTATTTGTCGCTTACATTATTCAGTCGTCGAGTACAATAAAGCTATTAACCTTAAATACCAATGCATTCAATTCAAACTGTAATAAGTATCACTGTTAATTACTAATACTGTATTCTAAACATACGAAATATAGTAGTACTAGAAGTAGAAACTTGATAAATGTGTTAAATAATCGAACCTTCAAAATTGATTACACTATCTACTATTCGAAAGCATTTAGAATTCTCAATCTTTTCCTATAAGTCATAAAAAACTAACCAAAAGATGAACTATATGACATCACACAACACAAGGAATAAAGCCTGTGTACTACACTGAATTTTAGGAAATACAGATACAGCGTAAGTGCCCCGATTTCATGCGAATTCACGACAACCTGAATTAAATGCGATCTCACTTTTTGACATTGGCTGCGTTATATTGTAATTACCAATATTACACCAAATAAACTAACCTATATATTTCATTTAGTTCAACAGCAACTACAATAGAAAAACCTGAAAATCTCCATTCTGCATTTCCTGTACAGTGGAACAAAATATATTTTGCATTTTTGCTATCTTGCCTTTCATATATCATCTTCTTAGATATTACCTTCCGTTACTGATACGCTATGTGGCAAAAAACACAACTACAAGTGGTGGTTATCGTTTGTTTTTTATGTAAGCTACTTTGATCGTTGTTAAGGCATGCTCGCGTTTTTTTATGGTCCACTGTACAACGAGCTATGAAACGCATGCTTTGTCAATTTGCTTAATCACTATCACTGCTTTGCTAGTTTTACCAACATGAGGTTTTGTTTGATTATTATTGTCTTCCTGCTTACGGAGTAAACGTTGACCGCTATATACAGAACATTTATAATAAAAATACTTCACTGAAATTCATCTGCATTTGTCTTGTGAGCATTAGGACCAGCCTTGCATCTTCAACAGCATGGCTTTGATGTACCGAGCTTCATAGGCTACCGTGTTTTTCGCATCCGCTGGACCCTCGTGAAGAGGTTGCAGGTCTCGTACAGGAATGTCTTTTCCATACACTGGAATTAATCAATAATTATGATTTGTAATTCTTTGATTGCAAAATAAGATGATGCTTTCTTAGAAGAAGCCCATCTAGTAGAACATCTATCTTAATAATACTTGAAGTGACTGAGTAAAAATCTTATAATTGATTAAGACTGAATTTAGCTTACTTTGTGAAATATATGTTTTTGTTTAACTTTGAAAGGATAAATAAGATCTAGACAAGACCTTAGATAAAGGTTAAATATGTAATCGCGTCTTAGACCTAATATCAAGAATGTGGAGAGTGTTTCCTGTGATCAAAAAAGAAAAAATTCATTCCATTTCATGGGTTCGGGTGACACAACCTGAAAGACAACGCATTGCATGCATGAGAACTAATTTGTCATATTCCTTACTGTGAAGTGTGACATTTTCATTTGCAATGCCCTGTTAAAAGAGTTAAGCTTGACCAGCATACTAGTTTTCAGAATTGAAACTACTTACATTCACAGTGGCTTATAAATTGCATGGCTTCGTCTACCACCGTATCTCTCAGCATTATCATCTGCTTGGCCATATTTTCAAGTAGGGACAGAAAGCAACGCTTGGTGTAGAACCAGGTATCAGTGCCAAGCTAAAATCAAATATAATTTCACAGTATCCACAATACAAAGTTATCAAATTGGATAAGTTATTGATGGATATACTTTTTTGTTGTAAGGCTCCAAGCTCTTGATGACTCTCGAGATGCCAAACTCGTAATTCCCTTTTGAGCAGTACAGTGTTCTAAGAAGATACAAATAAAAAATACAGAATCTAGAAATGAGAAGTAACAGAGAATTTTTAATTTATTTGAGATAATAGTTGGTATGAAATTTTTAGTCCTAATAATTCAGCAGAGAATGTTTTTCCCAAGACGACATTTAAACCAACTGCATTTGTTCAAAATGTGTAATGGAAGTTTAACAATACCAGAGTTAGGATTTGGAGCACGTACCCTATGACAAGATTAACAATACACAAATGGAACGTCTTTTTGTCTGGGTCGTCGTATGCCAATTGTTCTTCTTCTTTCTCAATCTTTCTCATTAATTCTTCAGCCTGCAGCAAAAGGTTTATAGTATGTGAAAAAATAAAATACAAGGTAAAAAACCTAGCTTGGCACATTACTGAATACAACCACTAAGAAACACATCAGATGGGAAACCCACCTCTTCATTTTGACTGGTCATAATATACGATACGCAGAGGTTGGCAAGGACCACAGCTTCGACGCTGAGGATCTGAAAACATATATTTGCGTGAAGATAGGGAAACAAACATTATAATTACGTCATTCTATTCTGTTCAAATTTATTTACATTGTCATAATGCTTCTTGACAATCGGTTCGTAAAAACCAGTAGCCTCCTTGAATTTGTTGTCTTGCATGAAAAGGACGTGAGCTACATTCAGTTTCCAAAGGTCATGCTCGTTACAAAACTCGACTGACTTGCGGAAAATCTTTTCCACTGCGGTGTACTGCTCTTTTTCCCAGTAGATTTTTGCTTGCTGCATCAGAATTGGAAGGTACCTGCTCAAATTATGTAAAACAGAAATGTTATATGTAGATCTCAATTCTTGCACCAAGATTTGTTGTATGTAATTTGTGTTTTTAATTTCTAATGACTACAATAACACATATCTACATTTAGTAAAAAATGAAAAAGCAATACGGACATGAGGTTAACCTAGAATGCCAAGTTTTAGCACTATCTAAAAAAACGCACTTATAATAAACGTAATCCTGTTTTGTACTTAGCAGAAATAATTTTCAAAAGTAAACAAAATTCTTTGAAATGAAGGACATGGTGCAAAATGGATACTAAAATATTGTAAGAATTATTGAATATCCTTTGCTTAAATTACAACACCGTACCTTTCTAAACTTTCATCATATTCGTTGACGGCATTCTTGACTGCGATTTCATCTTGATTATGTCGGGCTTCTTGAACCTAAAATAGTACCGGATATTTTTACAATCTGTCCGGCAATAAAGATGTAACATTTAATATGTATTGCACCTGCTTGGTAAGCTTTCGAAGTCGTTCAATATGCTTGTTTGCCATCTCATCTAATTTGTGATAAGCCTCTTCTGGGGCAGTCTTCTTAGTTATAACAGCATCAATGAAGTCATATAGATACTAAATATTCAAATGGAACGTATCTTAATATTTTTGGAAACTTTTTCAAATGAATTCATTTTTATACGTATATCAGTGATTTCCTAAGTGAGCCAGGGGAGGTGAAAAGATCTAGGAGGGAGGTAAAGAAAAATACTCAACCTTTTATATTGATATAACAGCTAAATAAATTGGTTCGGTAGGTTTTGTTTGATCCGATTGCTTAATTGTTAGACCTAATAACAAGATATGTGAGGGTGCACTATAGATGTGGACTGGGACCAAATCAGACCCTGTAATTTAGGGAAACACTGGTATGCATCATAAATTCTGCTCACAGGAGATAAGTGCTTGTATGTGTAGTCAGAGTATTCAGCCAGGACGTCAGCAGCGAGATCAAGATACTGAAAACAAATTTTCAATTACTCAATGGTCTGAATATATCAACAATACAGTATTTTGATATTATCCTATACAGTAAGTTTTTGTATTCAACTCAAAATCATATGTGCATCTTACAAGCAGTTCCAATTTTCAAATCAGGCAACTTACATCGTGTTTGAGATAGAGAAGCAATAAATTTCCAAATGTTTCTGAAGGAAACGGATTTTGCTGGAGCAAGAACTGTAGTTTCGTGAATCCTTCACTAGGATTCGTGTGCATGTTCATCAACGCCATGTTATGCAAAGTGCATGGATCAAGCTCCTGTAAAATTTTGAACATTATTATTAACAAACCAATTATCGTTGACAATTTCTCAGTAAAAGTAACCATTTTGAGAATGGCTAATTATCATGGAGTATTATGTTTATATATTATTAGAGTTTAAAGTCTAAACTAATTGTAAGTTATGTTTTATTTCACATAAAGTATCAACCAATTTTACCTCTTCAGATCTTGGAGGCATGTCAGTCATTGCTTCACATGCAGAATCGTAATTCTTCAGCTGGTATTCGATCGCCGCCTTCAGATTAAACGCTTCGATTAAAGCCGTATGTTTCAAAGTTATTGTGTTACCAACACTTCGGACATCTATGCCTTCTGTTGTCATTCCTACGCTTAGTTCTGCAGAAAGTCAATGTGGACAAAATTCTCATTTCAATCCCATAATGTGATATATATATATATATAAAGTATTATTATTATTTCAAAAATGACTTGAAAATTTTTAACTTCAATATTTTATTCACTGACCAGGATGCTCATGAATCCCTCGTTCAATAATATCTGCAATGTGCCTCAGTGCTGGTGCATACTGCTTGGTCTTGTAATAACACAATGCTATGTTGCTGCAGAGTGCTGAGATAGTGAATGAATAAACAAATGTAGGCACACAAAAAAGAAATAAAAGACACAAGACAATAAAAACTGAATTATATTTTATAATTTAACAGTTCAGTGATAATAATATCCAGTAGATATGGTTGAGTTATCAGTCAGTTAGTATTGTCAATACAAATGGATTCTAATCTATCTTTTAGAACTTAGCGAACTCACTTTCATCATATCCTCCAACATGTAAAGCGCGTTGAAACTTTTGCCGGGCTTCTTCATACAGTCCTTCCTTGTAAAGGAGGCATCCCAAATTTACATCAGTGTCAGGATCCTCTGCCGATGATTGCTCGACCAAACTCTGAAGGACATTACATCAATACGAGGTCAGTTCAAATTCAATTTAATGTAGAGAGTGAGAAGACAATATAAATTAGTTTATTATAGAATATGACCAATATATAGATAAATAAATCAAAGCACAAAATTTTTAAGATAAACAGACAGAATCATCATCCTGTGTCAGCAAAACAGAGTGTCTCAGTTGTGTTCTCAAATAATTTGTGTTCATTATTACTTCTCTATAACGCTTAAATTTGTATCTTGCTGTACTGTGGTTAAGGAGAGGCTTGGTATACTTTGATTTGTAAGAAGTCAAAAACTTAATTTTCAATATCACAATCTATTTAAGACATCAGTATACTTGTTATGCAATGTGACAACTACGGCTTTACTGTTGCACTCATACACCTGATAACTTCATATTCTACTTCAATCAGCTATCAATCATTTATATGAATCTTAATATATAGTAAATCAAGCGGATAATAAATACCTTTGCATTAACATAATCTTCTTCCATGTATTTGATACCAGCTTGGATTTTCAGCATCTGCAACAATTAAATTTATTACATGTTTGTTTTCCCTAATTCATAGTTTTAAAGGTTACTTGAAACCCAAGTAAGGCATTAAGGGAAAATCTCTTGGAGATATATAGTGGCCACTAAGAGTCTTATGAAAGATTTCATTCCACCAGGACACAAAAGGAGCCGGGACTCGGGGAAACGAAAATGTTGTTTGAAAACAAGCAAACGAACACGTACATTACACTGATTGTTACAATGCCAATTTTGTCCTAATATTCTACACTAAATATAAAATAAATACCACCATTAAACTTCATGTAAATATAACAAGTTATTTCTAAATTCATAAGTTCAGATGCTTTGGTTTCCTACAGCAAACAAACTTTCTCTTTCAATATACATAGAAGGAAACAGTTATGTAATTTCAAGAACAGGATCAGGAATTCTGTATTTGAGAATAAATGCTATATTTCTTTTAGATATTTCATCATTTGTATCGTACATCCCGTAACATTAAAGGATGATGAAATTCTAAACCAAAACACACCTTGGACTTGTACGCTGGATTTGTGATGGTAAACGTCACTTTCATAGCAGCTGCATAATCACAAGCTTTGAAGAGGGACATGACGTAATACAACTTATAATCGTCAACTTCTGGGTGAAGTTCTACGAGTTGGTTGTA
The DNA here is from genome assembly GCA_013436055.1 of Halocynthia roretzi. Classification (NCBI taxonomy): domain Eukaryota; kingdom Metazoa; phylum Chordata; class Ascidiacea; order Stolidobranchia; family Pyuridae; genus Halocynthia; species Halocynthia roretzi. The sequence continues at coordinate 482,575 of QRAM01000003.1, read as the reverse complement.
ACATTCCGCAGAATTTCTGTAAAAAGGCCAGTGATAAGATGCGTATCTGTAGAAAATGGCGTCTGGCAACCATTTTCAAGATAACATTAAAATAACTTTACCAAATTAGCAACTCAAAAACACAAATCAAGCTTGCTAAACATTTGAGTGATAAATTATTACACTAAAATTACAATTCCACCTTCAGTGGTTTTATTTAATTAATTTTTTTCAACTGTCTGAGGGTTTGTTCGACATTAAGAAAAAGTTAGTGTCCATGGCACCCAGGGCATGTGCCTAACTTTAGTCCCGCAAATATTCTGGCAAACACAGAAAAACTTTGTAAGTAATTTGTGCACCTGTATTCTTGATTGTTATAGTAACAATATGCCAACAATGATAGTGTTGCTCTCTGTGCAGGTTGCCTTTGCATTTCGAAATTGAGAATTGAAATGACTTTTGAGAATTTGTTATTCTTTATCTGAAATAAAAATATCTTCAATATTTATGCAGGACTTGAAAACTTTATAAATAACCTAAATTTTAAAACACTACTTTAAGCAACCTCAGCACCAGCAATTTTTAAATGGGGGGCACTTTGCTCCAAGGTGAAGAATTTTAGCCAAGGGAGAAATTTTAATCAGGGGTCAGGTATGCAATGCCCTAATTAAAAAGTTCAATACAGTTTGCACGTGGAAACAAAGGATAATAGAAGGTTTGGGTAGGGGTGTGAATGAGGGTTGGGGGAGGGGTGTGTTTTAAATATTTACCTTCAATATAAGTATGGTAAGGTAATTCATAATATAGCGAGCTACCCCCAAAGTTCTGAGGATTTTAAATGTACTTGTTTAACAAATAGGGCTTAAACAGTGTCAAAAATCTCTATTAGAGGGTTAAAATTGACAAAAATTCTCAGAAATTCTGGTAATAGTTTAATAATTTACCAATCCATATATAGTCGAAGTATATTCGCCATCTCTCATCTGTGGGTACGTCATGGCTGACTATTTCAGTCTGATCTTGGCTTTTACACAGTCTGAAAAGGTAACAAACAATAAATGCTCAATAAAATTCGTTGAATAACCGTGACTGTATTTAAAATTGCGCGTTATTTACTTATTTTCAGATTCTAAAGAAAAAACTTACTTGATCGTGTTATTGCGCCTGTTGTCAAAACTTTGTCTAATGTTGCGATGTCCCCCGCTGCATTTTAATTGTAGCGGAATCACGTGGGGCGCTAAAACTCCAATTTACTAAGCAAGTCTCCGCGACATCAGCTATCACTAAACTTTTATTTTAAGACATCATAATAGACATAACATAACATTAATTAAGCTGATTCTGTAATATATATTAAATTCATTCCACAATGTATGTCTTTAAAATGATCATTAAACAAAATCACATGCTGACTGGTCTGGAAACACTGTTCGATGAACTTGTTTATCTGCAAATCAACTTCTACGAACCTACAACACGAAATTATTGAAAGATTTGGTAAATACTTTATATTCTACAGTTTTGTATCTGAAAATTATAGTTCTACACAGCAATCAAACTAACAGCACTTCTAAAGAGTCAGTACAACACAGCAGTGTGCTCACGCTGTGAAATTTCTTCACGAATAAGAACCTGTAAACTCGCGATTCATGGTAGATAGTGATTGCCTAAGGTTTTTCAGATAACAATTGTTCATTTTCGTATACGTCTGTAATCGAATGAAGCATGGATGAAAATTTATTAACCCGTCATCGGTTTGATGTACATGTGTATATACAATGTAGCTGTGCCGTTAACTCACTATGGGTTACAAAAAAAGTAAGCATTGTGTGGATAATAGAGTTCTTAGATTCTCTCAATTGATGAATGTAGGTTATTTTATAAACTAGCAAGGCAACGCAATCTCGTCCCGTAAGCAGTAAACTGAGAATCTGTTATAAGTAGATCTTCAGAAGTCAGATCAAATTAGATTTGGGATCTTCTGACAAAATTTCAATAATGCTCGCTGCCTGCTGGCATCAGTATTGAGTCAAGTACACGATCTTTGATGTATTCCAGTAAGTGCGTTTACGTAAATTACGCAAAAGCGTGGAGTTGCAGCACAAGTAGTTGAGGATTTTTACACAAGAAATGGGATAATTCTATAAACCTGTCCCATGCTACTATATCGCGGAAGATTTATTTCGTGTCTTAATAGCGGAAATAGTGGCAACTCTGTAACGGCACACAATGGCGAACACTGCCTATGAAACAATATCGGAAAAACTACTCCACCGCGAAGCAGTTTTCTGGTATGGATGTTATCGGTCACGTACACAGACTCCGAACAGTATGCGACACGTCTAGACCTAATTTAGTTGGTCTAGGTATAGGAAGCAAGAAACATAAAAACTATGAAAAGGCATCGAATTCCAGCGGAGGTAATCAAGGATTGCGTAAAATAGATGCGATGTTGTCACAGACCAAAGAAATGACGGAAACTTTATTTCACTAAATTGATATATATGAAAACAAAGCTTATAGTCGTAATAACACAAATACTTGTGCTACGATACATTGCCCGAAGAGGAAAGTTATATTTTACCTCAGTGTATATTACATTTGACATTGTCTATGGCCTCTCTTACACATGCTGTCATATCGACCTGTAGTATCCAAACAACCTTTCAGTAATGTTCCTTGCACTCCATTTCAGAATATTACGCTCACAAGTGGAATAGTCTAGTCTAGGGACTTTCTCCATCTAAATCCGGTACTGTTCGTAGCAAAGAAAGTTTACCTTGAATTCTACATAGGACTGCTCCAACATACCATGGCCAAAATAATATACATCTAAAGATGAGTTTTGGTAGTAGACCTCTTAAAAAATGTTTGATTCAATGCAATATATGAGCTAGCATAGATCTTAATTTTGAAAGAACCCCACTAATTTCAAATGAACTGTTCAGTATTCATCTCACGCTACATCTTTTAAACTACTTAGGTATGCTACAGAGCATTTTTTCTGTAAGAACCAAAATTTATTTAATTCATAATCTCCATCATACCTTAAAACAATTAATAATCCTAAAATATAAACTATTCGTATCTGGATAGTAAAACAAAGTAACCACACCTGTTTATGGACTAACCCAACTGTCAGAAAAAAAAAAGTTGCAATAAAAGTATCAAACGATGCTACAACAGGTAATTGAAAATTCCAAAATAGACTATTTTTGAACCAAACCTTCAACCCAAAAACGGAATTCCGAACAATCTTCAATAAAAAAACGAGTTTATTTTTGTCCTTCATGCTGAACTGTTACTTCCGTCTTCTCGTGCTCCCTCGAGAATTCTGTGTTCAAAGGTAAGATATAAATATGAATTACGCATATTTAAGATGAGTTCACATAGATCCATTTATGCATAGGCCTTTTTTTAAGCTTCCTGGTTTTTAGTTATGAAAATATGAAGTGTTCTTTATTTCAAAGCTATAAAAATATATCCCTAGCTCTCACCTTGGCCAGAGTTGAAGTTTTGAGTCGGGATGTTGTAACTTTACCTGTACCACTGCAAAATAATATAGAGCAATAAATTCTACCATAAAACTATATACCCTTATAAATCATTAGTATAATGAATTAAGCAAGTGTGGGTGGAAGCAAGGGAATCTTCACCAAGAATTTTCTATCTACCGGACCTCATTTTAGCAAAGGTGGGATTTGTACCTGTATTACGGGCACAGGTGGTGTATAATACCATCACTATTAAAAATAACTCAAACGGTCTATCATACTTTTTCTTTTTCGCACTGCTTGTATTAGTAGCCTTAGGCGAGGAACGTTTATTGGATTTCAAGAAATCAAACATTTTGCTGCCTGCTGAAGCCCTCTTGGGTCTTGAAGACTGAGTCGATGTGGAGGATATAGTAGCAGATGAATCCTGTGAGCTGGCGGATTCACTTTTTATGACAAAGAAAGATAAAATGATATTAATAATATTAGCTATATATAAATGAATATGCACACACCACCATAATTATAAAGGGAATGTATGAAAAAATGCAAAAGAGCTGGAACTTACTCGGTTCTTGGACAAGCTGACTCTGGGCTGGAAATAGAATCTGCATCCTTTGATTGTGAAGCATTTTTAGTTGCATCATTTTGATTTGCTTTGTGAGGTTTTTTTCTTACGGCTCCACTGCTTTCATCTTCAGAACTGCAATTAGGATATGAGAAGAAATTACATGATCAATTAAATTCTTTCATTTTAAAAAAGATTAACAAATATTTGTGCACCTTTGCCCCCGACTAATTGTCGATTCATGTTTTCTTTTGCCATTTACTGATACTGCCTGTTGAATTTGTGGTAGTTCAACTTGTGGTATCTCATCTTGTGGTATCTCAACTTCTACAGGCTCTAAACATGTATCCTGACCACTTTCACTCGTATTCTTCTGTGGAGACGTGTCGGTATTTTTCTTCGACGTGTGACTAGCAACCTTAGTGACCGCTACAACTCTCCCGGAGAAACCAGCAGAGGGTTTTCTGCCGAAAGAATTAGTCAATGAATATCACTTCAACAAATTTTACCCTGCTATATATCTATATAAAAAGTCCTCACATCTTCTTTGATTTCTGAGTGACCTCTTTCCTTGAGGAGTTGCCAGATGGTGCCAGATTCGGAAAAAGCTTTAAAGGGATTTGGAACTCTTTTGGCAGGTAATTTTCAATGTTTTCAGATACTTGAAGCTGAGAAATAACAAAGAAATCGATTGTAATGACACTACTTTATACTTCGAATATGATCAGGCTGACTAAACACTTACATTGGAATAGAGATTTTTAGGCAAAAACTTTACAATGGATTCGTCTGGCGGGTCGAGGATGGCAAGGGCATACTGGCTGGATTTTTGAAATATGGATTGTAAGACGAGATCGCAAATCACGTACAGTACCTGAAAATGCAAAAAAATAAGAACAAAACTAAGGGAAATTCTTTTGAATTAGAAACAAATACGACTTCAGCTTGAACCAATAAATAAATAGAAACAATATTCATATCCATAAGTAGGAAATAGTTTCCAAAATTGTGATGCTGAATCCGATACATTAAATATCAGCTCGTTAAGATGATGACATCAAGAAATAATAATTCAAGGTATATGAGGTACTTGGATCCCCAATATATAGGTGTGACATACTTTATTTTGACTATCGTTAGCTCCTACATCCTTGTTATTGCATCGCTTTATCATCTCACATATCCTTTTGATGAATCCGAAGCTCTCCGGATTGTCTCGAGTGAGCAAGGGCTCAAGAATGAAGTGGATGCACCTAGAGGTGATGAAATACAATAAATGGGTTCATGAAGTCTGAGTAACAAAGAAATCTTGATATCAGAGTAATAACTGACTCTTTGATCCTAGATATGACATGCTTCCGTAACACTCCGTCATGAGAATCAGGATCTCTGGCCAGCAGGTGAATTGTGTAGGGAAGTATACACTCTGGTGTTATAGAATGCTTGTAGGCTGTATAAATATCAACAGAGTGGTTAGAATAGTTCAAAATTTCAGGAATTTTTATCTCCATTAGTGAGACAAGGGACAAGGTTCAAAAACAAGGGAAAGACGAGAATAGTTCAAGGCGCATGCCACAGATAAACAATAGTATGAAGAAAAAAAGGATTTGATCAAGTACAGAAGACTAAATGTTTAAACATAAACATAACAAACTACAGTATCAAAAAGAGTAGCATCCAGTTTAGGATGAACTGAGAGAAGTATTAGGCGAAATATACATAAACAACAGCAATAAGCATTCGTCTACCTGCATTTTGCTTGCTGATTTCTCGATACCTTTTGACTAGTTGCTGGTAGAGGATTGTGCCATGATCTCTTTGTTCTTTTACTTTTTCCTTCAATGGTGTCGATAATAGATATTAGAGATTAATATCAACCATATGAACTACAGCAAATTATTATACTAGTTAGGTCTCACAGGGGGCCATATGACTTTGAGGTTGAGAACCGTTTAACATATACCACATAAAATTACCTGCGACACCATGCAGAAGAGCGTCATGAATGATATAGGAATTTGAACTTGATATAATCCATGGTATAGTTTTATGAGGAAGTGTCTCCTAACTTCAATAATCTCATCCTGAAAATACAAAACGAATACCCGGGTTAGAGCTACACAGACCGTTTCGAATCGTTTTCATATACTCACAGTAAGTAGTAAAGCGAGTTCCTGGAAGAGCAAGGGTGAAATAAGCTTTTTGTACGCACGACATTTGGTCAGTTTTAGAACGCTGAGAGCTGCTTGCAACCTCAAATGTGCCATGTCCGCCTGGGAAAATACACAACTGGCAAATTACAACTATCGTTGCCAAAGAAGTACCTTTTGACAACTTTGCTGACAAATATTCCAAGGGGCTTTGGCTTAGATATTTCATTCCACATTCCAAAGTGCACGAAAGTTCACCAAATTAAATCTTTTAATATTTGTCTATTAGGTTCTGGCAAACCATCTGAACGCACCAATGATTACATACTAATAAGAAAAACCAGTGTGGTGTGGAACTGATTATAAAACATGAAGGAAGTGAGGCCTTGCAGTGAATATTGCAGTTTTACGAGGTGAAAGCATTACCCTAGGTATCTGATCGCACTTCATTAAGTCACCATCATTATGCAAGATGTGCTGCAAAAGTCTCAATGCTGAACTGCAGCCTTCTTGATCATTCGAATTGAGACCGCAAAGCCATCGCACCATACATTTAATGGCCGCAATCTAAAAATGTACGGTTAATATTATCCACTCAGAAAATATTTCAGCCTAAGAGTAAGGCAATTATTCGGTCTATGGAATCATAAAGTGAACCTTGATTGCTGTTTCATCACTAACATCAGCCTTATCACACAGTTTTGATTCTTTTTTTCTCTTGACTGGAGTTGGCCTTCCCTGTGTTTTCAGGATTATCTATGTTCAAGAATTTATTATTAATATTATTATATAAATTTAAGAATCTAATAGAATTGAAATAAAAAAAAATATGATGAAGGTTTTAAAGGTGTTAAAAATAAGAATTAGGTTTTACCATCTTTAGCAATCATATAGACTTCCTCTTGAAAGTTACAACTGAAAAAATGCCTAAACAATCATTTTTTTCGAAAAAAATAGGCAGCACACCTGTGGCTGTCTTGCTACATATAGTTTGTGAATCACTGCCTTAAAATAACAGTTACTGTGCACAAATTCTTGTGTATTCTGCTCTATTGTGATGAACGAGGGAGAGGCACATATCAACATACAAACCCTTACCTCAATATCAATTTATTAGCAGGAAATTTCAATGGAAATTCAAATGAATTATTTATTTTTAACCATGGGTCATATAGAATGGACCCACTACTAGTCTTTGTCAGCTATAAAAAACTAATGAAAATATCTGTCACCTGCTTAATGACCCTCGACGCTACAAACTTTTTCATTCTCGGTCCTGTGTTTTCCGGAAAACATTCGGCGATGCATCCGAGTGTGGCTAGTGTCGTTTTTAACTTTGCATCGGGAGTGTCGGCTTCTGCTATCTCAATGCAATTGTTGAATACCTGAAACAAATGTATTCATGTAACTGTGAACTTCAATGTGGAGACTGAGAAAATGTATGTTAACCTAAAATTACCTGCATTAGAGGACCTTCTCTAATTGAATGAAAGGCATTGATGGTGTAGATGGCATACTTGGCTTGGCGTGGAGTTCCCTCTATTGCCAGACGACGCAGATCGGGCAAGAGTATGCTGCAAAAATATCAATTAAATGAGGCAGTCCTTCACCCGCAGATAAAAATTATGAGTTTCACACCAGTGAAATCCAATAAGAACACTGTTGGCCTATGGTGCTTGTGACGAATAACCACTATTAACTTTCATGTAGAACTACATTGCATTCCTTGGATTTCTGTTGTAAGGATTTACTATTGGAATACATTTTTCCTAATTTGTTTTACTGACAAATCTCTATAGCTATACTTCACTCACATTCTTATGTTGTGAAAGTTTTCTTCAATAATGGAGGAAGTTTGATGAAATATCACTAATGTTTTCTCTACAACTGCATTGGTGGAATTTTTCAGGAAGGTGTAGAGCTCTTCGAAGCATTGCTTATCCGAGAAAAGACGCTTGTTGTATTTGGACATGAGCTGAGTATTGAAAAAAATGCATAAGTGATACGACAATTTAAGATACACAATCTCTAGATAAAAACTTACCATGAGCAAATCCAAACCACGCAAAAGAGATTCCATTCTTGCAGTGTCATGCATATCTGTAATACAGTCGTTCATTTCTCGAACAAGTTTGATAAGGACCCTGGAAAGGAGAATATCTTGCATTATAAACTCTACTAAGCGAGAACCAGAGCACGCAGTTCAGTATATTTGACAGCAATAGATATAGAGCTATTGTAACTGCACTAAGCAGCGTTGCTCATAACATTAAAAATCCGAGCCAGCACGATGGGAATTTTAAAGTAATTATTACTTTGGGACGGCAATGGACAGGTGTCAAGGTTAGCGGAATAAGGAGAATCAACCAGTACTATCATGTTAACATTACTGTATATGATTTCTACACTTCCGCAACCACTATCGCTTTCTAAGATTGCTTTATCATATGAACTTACAACAAGGAAGCAGGATCAATCACCACTGTGATGAGAATAAGTCTCTCCAACATCTGCTGAATGGTCTGTCTCACGTTTTTTCCGACATTTGAAGCGTCTAATTTTTTAAGTATGTCCCTCTGAAGTAGAACAATGATGAAAATCTGTTATTAGAAACTGCAATATGGTTGAACATATCCTAACGATAACCTAAATTGGTTTACCAAGATTATAGCAACTTTTTGGCAGGTATAGTTCTCTGATACTATGTACTGAAGCCAGTTACGCATGCTTGAGTCTGTCTGTACGATGGTGAAAAACTTTTTAACGTTCATACAAGCTTGCTGCGGAGATTGAAGCTGTGTAGAAATCGTCAGGATCTGCTTCCATGTCTTCGTATTCCTAGCTTCCTCCTAAACAGAAAACATTCAGATCTGATTGTGTTAAGAAGCAAACCAGAATCGATTCAGTTCATGAATTTGAGGAAGATTTACACTCATTTATTAATATCAAGGTTTTGCAGTCCGAACAGAACCGACTCCTCAGGCCTCATTAATATATTAATTCAATAATCCTTACATCAGTTATTTCCATAGCATCAAGCAAATCTCGCACAGCCGTGTGCAATAATTTTTGCCTCTTGAACATTTCAGCGATCGCTCTAAGTAATGAGGAAATAATTGAAACATATGATACAGCAATACAGCAATCAAATGCAGGAAAAGAATATGACGAAACCTACTTTGCGGCATGTATGTCTACAGTGCAATAAAGATCAAGAAGCCTTTTCATTCTGTCTTCGTTGGGCAACCGGTAAGGAATGAGACTGCTGACAGTAATCCTCTCCAGCAAGATACTGAAAAGTAACACTAGATTATAGATATGAGCCAGAATTTGGGAATTAGATTAGTTGATATAAGAAGTGTGTTCAGGTATCTGTATATATATATACGATCATATTTGTGGCCCAGTATGTCATAACGAGTCTTTAATTACAAGCAAGCGTATGAATCCAGTGATTATAGCTACGGCAATCAAGAGAATCATAAAGGGCAGTCTTGATAAAGAACGGTGAAGATTCATTCAATAAAATTTTAATCAAATCAGCCCAATTCCATCATGTTTTGAATATACAACGGTACATTTTGTAGTTTAAGTCATGCTAATGAATTATCATTAAACATAAACATAATATCTAGAACAGACATTCATATTCATCACCCACTGTTATTCAAGAAAGAAAAATGTTGTTGCCCACCTCGATCAGATCAAGCAAATAGTTTAACCATATGTGTGGTATCTACTGTATCAATTTATGGTAAATAAATTGAAAATATGTCTTATATTGGACTTGAACCAATGCCTCAGATTCACACACGACTGCACTAAGGGACTAGGCCACACAGATCTATTAATAATTCTAAAAATGATTCAAAGGCCCAGCAGAATTGTATTATCAGTAAGTGAGCAATATAAGGGAGATAGCAAAGTATTACCAGTCTTCCAAATTCTGTGTGTAGTATGTATGCAAGAGTTGGCTCTTGAACACATCAAGCTTTTTGCTGTACAGCCGTGATGAATCAACACTCATGGTGTATTTTTTGTATATATCCGCAACAGCTCTTATCGCAGCCTCTCGTACTTTTTGCTGTGTAAAATAATAACACTTTTGATAGAATTTAACCATAACTTTAAACTTGTTAGAAAAAAGACTACTTTTTTGTCTAGCAGACGCTCTTTAAGGAATTCCAGCAGCTCATCTGACGTGATCTGGAGATTGTGAATTGCGACAGCACGAAGAGATGATACGACTGCTTCACGTACGCTCTCGTCTGTGTCGTGCCTCCTCAGCCTCAAAAGGTCAGTGAGTTTTTTCAAGATCGTGTCACCCTGGACAATGTCCTCTCCGTGATTAATGATCATTTCCGAACAGAAGTTGACGCAAACGCATCGAATCTACCCGAATCAAAGTAGTGATTGAAGAAATCAGAGTTGAGTTATGTAAATGTAATCCTACCACATGAGAGCTATATCTATGCCAGATGCCTGTATCACACATTATTTGCACAAACATTCAAAACTAGTTTGCAAAATCTCAATCAGTGCATCTGTTTAATTTAAGGCTTCACCTGTATATCGATATCGTTGAAGCGACTAAGAAAACCGTTCCACAGCGTAGGGAACTGCATAAACATTGTCCAGTCTTTCTCGCAGAACATACGAGAGAGTACCCTGACAATCTGCAGCCTCTCCTCCACATTGTCAATCTGTTGAACATACAATAACATATTACTCGCAGCAAAACTAAGTCTACCATGATTTATACTATTGCTCGTTTTCTTGGAACATATCCACCATGGATACACAGTATACTGTGAACTATAAGATAAAACAGGTAGACAAATATACCTACCTTCAATTTCAACTCAAGTTGTGGAACCGCATTCGCGACTAAACTGGTATGAACCTTGTAGAGCTCAAACAATAGATAGGGCCATAGTTTCATCAGTTTGGTACCCTTGATCTTTTCGCCCAATATTGCATTTTGGAAAAACTTAATAAAAATATCAGAGTACCTTTTAAAATCAATCTCAATGCAATCACAATACATTTGAAAGCTTTAATTCATCGTGAATAACTCACCACCATAATAATCGGTTCAACGACAGAGGAAGTTTTCCGCAGTAGCTCCCTGGCTAATTCGTAAGCGGAGGCGTTTAGTCGCTGTGATTTTTCAAGTAGACATTCAAATACGATGTCGAGAAGAGGTTGAGTGACCATCTCTCCTTCCAAGATGGCGAACGACATAATATCGAGCATATGAGATTTTAACGACCTGTCGTGGCCACTGCTGCAAGACAATTTTGTTTGAGTGAAAATCTCAATTTAATAAAATTATATAAGAAAATAAATACCACTATCATATTTTGCATTCCCTATTATAATTCCATAAATAACTCGTTCCCAGAGGCTGGATTTTATTTTCTATCGCGTTTATGTTCAATTTCACTGAATCACACTTTCACGACACCTATAATATCAGGTCTAGATTTACTGCTATCCAGAGGAGAGTATCACCCAGGATACTCATCAAACTTACTTCACAATGCTGAATAAATTTCTGAACAACTGACAAAAAACTTCGTTGAAAGACTCCGTGTCTTGATCAGTGCAAATATTGTAAGACTTGACCTGAGCAACATTGCATAGGATGAGGAAGGCCTTGGGGTACAACAAAGACTTTGGATTCTTTAAATGTAACAGCTGTTGAGTCAAAAACATAAGAATGTCCTGCAAAAAGACGTATATTTCTGGTAAGAATGGTATTGAAATTACAATAAGCCGTACTTTGCAGAATGACAACTGACTTTTGATTTGTCGAATTGCCGGAACGGATTCTTAGGTGAATATATGCGAAAAATCTCTGAATAAATGGATCCCAGCCACATCTGGACATTCTGATCGGTCGTCCCTTCTAAGAAATCATTCTCAGATATGTATTGACAGAAGGGAAGATAGAGTTCTTTCTCTTCTTCTTTCTCTTGATCCAGTTGTGCCAGAAACTTATGACATTTCTGCAAATTATAAAAGTGAAATGTAAATACTACTAAAATATTACAGTACATTGTATACGCATGGTGGTTGACGAATAACAGACATAATACTATTCCAAGCCTAGTAAAATGTTTATGAACTAAATGAACTAACAGTTTTTTAATTTATTAGCAACCGACAAATAAATAGGTCATGGGCTCTTGATTTACCAGTACTGAAAAATGTACCAAGCATACTAATTTTGTTTTTGATAATTTTGGCAAACAACAAATTTCTTGTAAGGTAAGGCACTCAAAGTGCATTTCATGTGAACCTAACACCAAAAGTACACCGGGGCATTCAAACAGTCACTCCGAAGTAAAAATTTTTCATTACATATTATATATATTACATATTAATTGATTATATATTATTAGAAAATTGTTCTCTATGCCGGTCAGAAACCCCACACCTAATTAATGCAGTTCTGTGTCTCGAAATGAAATTCCAGATCTTATCATTGGAAGCAAGCATGGAATGCACCCTGGTTAGGCATAGCATACAGATTAGTTATGTCATGCATATATTTATACACAATTTAAGCAAACACAAAAGCAATGATATGAAAAAAATTTATAAGCACTACAAAATTAAACCAATTTTTCATTCAAATTAGCTGGATGAAATTGTTGGAAACAACTTACCTCATACAAATTAGCTATATTATAATGACAAACCTTCAAATATTTTATAAGTTCTGATGCAGCCATGTCTGCTGATAAATCGTTTACACCTGGTGGAAACTGCAACATGTCCATTCCTCATTCGAGTGCTTGTCATATGGTGAAGATGAAAATTGAGCAATTTAAACGTAAGTAATAGCGTTAGCAATACGGTAATTTGCCAAGTCTGTGAGTCTGCAAAAATATAGAATTATACCATCTATAACAATACGAGATAGGCCGTCGAAGTTGAGATTTACCAACATCAAATGTAGCTATTAGTTTTTGATAATTTAACTCTCGTTATCATGTTTTATCTCCAAATCGAATAATCTGGAACTTATTCTCTGATATTCCTTGTATTAAGCGCAGGAACGCAAACAAACGATACTAGCGGGAAAATAGGATTTCGTTAAAAAGATAAAACTGTAAGTTTGAACACTTGGTGGCGACAAAGAGCACTAATCACCAATGTTATTTCCGTAAGTGGGTGCTAGTGAGCGAGTTGCGGGACTCAACTCTATCCTAGAGTTACCTCCGTGTTATTGAGCAAGACACATTCACTTATAAAACCACCGACCCGCTGTTAAATAGGGTAGGGTATCAGTAACGCCGTGGTCACTTCAGTAATGATGGCGATCTTCATTAAGGTTATAGTAACCCCTTAGGTCTATCATCATCCCTTAAGAGTTTATATAAATGACATCTCAATATAGGTTCCTGAATACCACATAGACAGCTTCTAAATCTGATATTCCAGCCCTGGAATCCTTTCTTTATTCTGCAGGTTGGAAATTTAGTGGTTAGAATATTCCTGTTGCTATAATGGAGCTTACGTAAGAGTTGCTAAGACTTTTTTATAGCATTGTATACAGTGGTAATGAAATGGTTAAAATGTGCGCACACCGGTGAAGCTTTATGCAGCGGAATTGACGTCACAAACTCATAAAATCATGGTCACTTGAAATTAGTGCCAGTCTATCCAATTACTGATAGCAAACATGGTTGAACGGTGATGTAGAATCATTCAAACGAAAACTAAGACCTGAACTACAGCAAAAGAATAAAGTAGTTAGAGTAAGAGATTTAGCTAAGTGAATGTGATACTATTTCGGTTAATTACAACGAATCTCTGTATAGTCGAGTCACAGGTTACAGGCATATTTTAGTTATCGGATGTGGAGATAAAGTGGCTATTATAAATTAAGAAGTTGCGAGTCATTTTGTTAGTGTTGATTTTGATGTCGATTCGCCTTTATCCCTTACTTCAGACTCAGGTCGATATTTCTGGTGTTTAGTGTGTTTCATATTCTAGCCACCTTATCTACTGGAGAGCGCGGTTAACAATGCAATAAACTAAACTATTCATAATTGATGATTGACAAAGATGACATGTTCCAGTTTATGTAGTTTCTAGCAAATGATTAGATGGGTCCTAAATATAATCACGCCATGAGACACAAATACAAATGCAGTAATGGTCTTGAACAACAAGAAGAGCTGCCTCATCGTTTCCCTACAAGTTTTTCCTGGGTTAGCATGGGTTAGGCAGGCAACATCGTTAATAGGTTACTATAATTCCGATTCCGATAAAGTTACATGTTCCTTGGGGGTAACGTCGGTCTATCGTAAACACTTGTAAACACTATTGAAACAACCGGATTTTTCGAAGAGTTTGTAGCTGTCAAGCAATATGATATATAGCAGAGAACATACCACCGATCATCTCTTCCGCTTTGATGCCGAAGTTATTGTTTACCAGTAAAGTCTTAAGAGTCGTTAGAAATGGATGTAAAGAGCATCGAAATACAATGGAAAAAAATACAGCACATAGCATGCAAGAGCTCATATGAGAGCTGTGTATATAAAATTTGGATTTCTTAGTCTACGCCAATCATCGAGTTCAGTACGAATTTGTGTTCAACTAGATATTGTGTAGCACGTTATTTAATGCAGATTATTTAGACCTCAATGATAGAATATTTCTATGCAAAACAGTCAACAAAAATTGCGTGACAAGACGTTGCAATATAGTAAATGAGAATTATGAGCGACAGTTTATGATGTTTATTCACTGCGTCGTAACTTTTAAAATTACCGAATCCATAAATTTCGTGCTGTCCAGAACCTGCCATCATCGTCACTAAATAAATCCACCTTGAGTGCAATATTTACGAAGTGACATTAACGTGAACACACTCTCTTAAATGAAGTCCTACTGTTCAATAAACTTATCACGTACTGCCTTTTGTTACTACCAATACCCAATCCATCATCATAATTCAAAGTCGGGAATTTCGAGACAGGACGGTGACATGAAATAGCAATTGTTTTGCTATAACAACGGATTCTTGGTATTTACGGATTTGTTTTTCATGTAAATGCGTTATACGACTCAGAAAACAATAATACAAATAAGGACTATGTAAAGATTTGAGACACCTTTATTTTAAAGAGTCTGTTTGTGATGCATGTCAGCACATCTTAAACTACTTCTCGCTTAAAAGCAGCACTTGGTTCGAAAGAAGGAGACAATGGATGAACTAGAAAACGATGTCTTTACTGAAGACGAAGAAACAATCTTGTCATCCGCACAATCGAAAAGTAAGAATAATCTTTCCCCATCACTTATATGTACCTCTATAGTTTAATGCTATCAAAATATTTCCTTAGTTGAATAATTTCGGCTCCAAAGGAAAGGACTTCTGTAAACTAAAGTTAAACGGGTAAGTGGCAACAAAAATCCCCGTTTAGCGATCTCCCATGTCAACGAGCTGTCCGAATTCTTTCAAAATCAATTTAGAATGACGTGTTTCGCACAGCGATTATTGAACTTGTCTAGCAAAGTTGGATGTCGAGTGTCCTTGATGTTTTTTGATTCAATGATTGTACTTTTTTAAAGTTAGAAGTACGCTAAGTGAAACGACTCACTTCTACTATTCCCTGAAGTGAATTGAGGCTTGAATAGCCTATTGCTAATGACACACGTTATCAATTTTGCAGTAGCAGCTTCGCGTCCGTCGCGAGCAGACGAAAATGCAGGCCACGGTACTAAGAACATGCCTCTAGTTTTGAGAAGAAGTTCTACTCAAATCGTTATCAAGTAAGTCTGTAGTTTGGACATAAAATAATCCAAAATATAATAAGAATTTCTGGTATGAACTTAGTTGTGTATGAATAGCAAGATATATTCCTGTTATATTCAAACAGAAGGCACTTGGATCCCATAGAAAGTATTCTTGCCAGGATTACCCAAATTGGGGAAGAATATTTTCTGTACACTGTGTTTATATATATATAAAATGAAGCCTTATGATATATAAAATTACCATATTTGAATCAAATTTGGCTCAAGTTTTTTAAACTGTTTCAATATTTACGACTGTAAAAGTATAAGGGTGAAAATATTACTAAATATAATTCGAAATGGGGGAGAAATTGAGGAATGTGACGCTTGCGCAAGGAGAGGAATGTGACCTGCAAACTCCAAGAACCACTGATATTATAAACTATCTGTCAGCACTGCAAGCCTCCGTCAGGGCACAAGAGGCATTTTGGGTGTGGATGTTTACATTATTAAGTCATCTAGTTGAATAAGTGGGGATGTAAGTGAAAAAAAAGAATAATGGCGGCTATTCGAAGAATTTTTGTAAATTGAAAGATACATAAGCCATGCATGTTAATCAACAGCATAGCTTTAGGGGGATTGGAATCCGTTTTTTACAATTAAAACACCACGTAAGCATGGTATTCAATAAATCTATATTCACTGAATCCCTGCTTATCGTAACGTACCATTTATCTGAAAGCGCAAAGCGTAAAGGGAAATGGTAATTCAAGTCAACCTATTTTTTTATGTACATAATTTAGACAAATTCCCACGAAAAATAACAGTCAATCTTCGAAAAAGAGAATCAGAACCCTGTCTTCGGTTTTTGAAGAAGACAACACTCTCCCAGAAGATGATGATCTCAACGATGAAGAGCATATTTCGGCGATTAATGGCGTGTCTTGGCTGCTGTCGGGACTTTATGCTATGCAAGTCGTCATTCTGACCGTAGTAATTTGCGTAACGCATTATATAACGGAAGATGTAAGTGCAATGAATATTGCAAATATGGAATTGTGATACAGAAATTTAAAACCTCAATCGGTTATTGTATTTAGATTAGTCAAACGGCACTGGATTCGTACTTTATCTTTCTGTATATCATCGGAATTCTCTGGTTCGTCTGCTTTCAGCTCGTAACAACAGCTTGTTGCAGAAAAACTGCCGATTTCGAACACATTACGTCTAATCACACTACAAACAGATGGCTGAAAAGTAAAGTGTTTTCTGTTATATTACGAAGTGTTACACATTTACAACGGTCTCGAAAAAAATGGCTGCTATTTGTATACTTTTTCAGTCTAAGAAATATAGAGAGGCAAATTATACGCCCCCTAGTTCGTTACTCAAATGATATTTTTACTGCGGAATGTTCGCTTCAAGTGATAACCGAGAACAGGCAACTCAAAAACTGAACGAACAAAAAAGAGATTGAGTAAAATAAACCTAACAATTTTAGGGGTTTTAGTTACAGTAGTTATATAATGCATTTTTTTAACTGAAAACTGTTTTGAAAAACAAGCATGTAATTAAAACACATTTTAAATCCTTCAACAGGCATAGTTGTGGTTTTTGGTCTTGCGATTATCATCAAAAACTTGATGGAATTCTTGAGTTACTTTCAAATCTCCTACGTCGAATGCAACGAAGCGCTGTTTTACATAGCGCCTGTGGCGCAGGGAATATTCGTGCTGGCAGAAGTGAATTTCATTTTCCGACATTCCAAGATATGCATGCATAAATCAAAGTTCATGAACAGGTATGAGGAACAACGTGAATATAATTTTATAGTATGTTTCTACGTTGTCTATTATTGATAATTCCTGCCCAGGTTCGGAGCTATGCATGTGATTGCTACCAACTTATCCGTATGGATGTTAATGGTTGTTAGCGAAGCTATTCACATTCTGCATCTAAACGAACAAGATGACTACTTCTCACCTTATAACACTCCACATTTGGAAAACAACATAACGGAAAATGACCTTCTGAATCATAACTATGATAGCCAATCGTCAGCACATCTAAAACTAAGTTCAAAAGCTGCAGGTAAGAATCTTGCAGAGTACAAAATCATGATGCATGTTACTATGAAATTATTATTTTTCTCTCAAGATTCCAAGGCAGTAGATGCATGTAGTTGCAACACGTCTTATTGTGACGCAGTCGCTACAGCTGCCTCATTTCTTTATCCATTCGAGATTGAATACAGTTTAATAGCCAGTTGCATGGTATACATCGTGTGGAAACATATCGGCAAAGTGCCTCCGCCTTGCGAGGAGGTCACCAAACCGAGCTACAAGTTTTTCAATTCCTATAAAGGTGATGTTATTTTTGTAGTGACACATGGTGCAGACGAAATAAGCCTGAATTATTTTTGACATAACTTTGGTATTCCTTCGCTTACAGGCTTCGTCGGAGGAGGAATTATACTTATAGCCACAATTGTGATCTTGGTTATATTGAGTACGATGGGTTCTGTAACTCCTGTCGCTGACAAATCTTATGAAAGTGAAAAAACTAGTCTGATAATACATAATACCTTCCTGGTAAGGTCATGCTTATTCATTTTTCTCTATTGGTGTACCATCTGCAAATAAATCTGTCTTCATGTTACTTTCTAGGTCATTGTGGAGTTATCGATGCTTATAAGCTGCATCGTAGGCGTTATTTTATTTTCTAAGGATCCCCGCCCAATGGTATCCGAAAGCCTCATCAATCTCGATGTCGTTTTGCTGCTTATAGGAATTGGGGGTTCGGCGATAATAGACACATTCTATATCCTCGCTGTTTACGCATCTCTCCACGAGGAGCGTAATTGGATCTGGGGGACTGTTTATCCCATCACAGATATTTTGCAGTGTTTCATTCAGGTATTGTGATGGCACGATTTCATGGAATTATGTAAAAGGTCATTCATTTCCGAAGTTTACGGTAGCTTATCACTCTTTCCACAGTACCGGACTTGGGACTTTAGATTTACTAGGTCGGCCCATTATCGAAACAAGTCCACTTGCTTGGTACTTTCCTTGACGGATCAAGTGGCACTCGGTGGAAATTCAAAGAAATAAATTTGCATAACTTTTCGATTTTTTTGAAGGTCTTGTTCGTTATATTCGGTATGGCTCGAGAACCTATGACGTCAAGCGAATCAAAAGAAACCGTAAAAAACTTCCGGCGCACTTTCGACAGAACGAAATCGATCGCCTTGGCCCATGATGTCATGGCGTCAGCCGAGCACATACGTACGCGGGCTTCGGTTGCAAATTTCTACACGAACGAATGTTGCGACGTCGAAGAATATAAGAGAGAACGCAGCGACGTTTCTATTTCAAAAGAGCTTCCGGGAGTGGACCGAACATCTCCAGAAATAGCAAGGCCAGACAGCTCTTCGTTGGTGCGCAAAACTAGAACAATTTCTTCGAAGTCTTCGAAAGTTGAAACCGACTCTACACTGGCGTTTTCCGTCAGTTCGTCTTCCGACCCCGCGAATGCTGAATCCGATGGTATTAAGGGTGAAAATAACAATAACGCCATTGAATTTCATAACGAAAAGATCCAGCAAAACGGCACGAAGTATAATGAAAGTTGTACTAGCAGAAATACTACTCCCGATGTAAAAGAAAATGGTATACAGCGACCGCCTGGAATATCTAGCGGAGTAAGTTTCAGCGTGGCAAATGATCAGGGTATCCCTGGCATTCAAAGTAATCAGTATGGTGGAGAAAATCCGTACAAGCGACGGCAATCGGTAATTGCAGTAGTTGCTAAATCAAAAGTTGCCGCACCGAATCGGATTCGCTTGTACACCCGCGATTTGCTATTGTATTTGATGATCGCAAACGCGTGTATGTGGGTGTTTTGGTCGTTGGACGGAATAGCATTCCACTTACTCACATATCCGAAAAAATATTATGACTTCGAAGGCGACTCCCCGAGTAACAACGTATGGACGACAATAAATATGATTTGCTTGCCGCTTAGCATATTTTTCCGCATGCATTCATCCGCCTGTCTTTTCGAAGTTTGGTCGTTTGCCTGAAGTCATGTACTGCAAAGTTACGATCCTGCTGTAAAGTCACTCAACCACCATTCCAAAACAATTGCGTCACTCTAGTTTCCCATGCAATAAAGTTTCATTTGAATCCATCAAAATCTGTAAATCAATATCGTCCCTCTTGGTTGGTCACGTCACTTACATCGACAGTTGACAAACAGGGATTATTTGGTTTCAAGAGCCGAGCGTATGCATTTTTAAAATTCTTCATTCCATTTTATAAATACTTGGTTCATCATTTTTTTACTGTATTTTTATTTTTCACTCAGTACACTTATTCATTCACTTTTTAATAGGCTTCATGTGCTTTAGTTGTAATTGAGGAAATGTGTTTTCATTTTCAGTAAAGTAAAATGCAAATAATACTGAAATTGAAATCTATGAATTACGACTTATTGAATTATGATAGAGTCAGGGTAGTTATGTTGTATTATTTTTATCATGTCGTTTTGCTTCAGCATCTAAACTGCTGTAAACCGGTTCCGAAGTTCAGACAGACGCCAGGCACTTCACATCAAATTTAAACTTTCGGTATAGAATCTCTGTCTTTAAGTAAATCAGATAATATAATAAGGAGATACATATCAATCACTTCTTGTGAATATTTTGTTATTAGAAATGTTGAGTGAAAAGAATTCATTTGATTTTGGCTCATAAATTTCAACTGTAGCAATGAACAAGGTCCATGTCGTGAATTGTCACATTCGGAAAAATCAATATTTAGAACAAGGATCTCGTAATCTCGTACGACGTTAATGATCGCGAATAAACAAAGTAGTTAATCAAACTGACAATGGCAGCGACATCAAGTATCGGAAAGAGAAATCGATTTTCCGATCGAAATTTTGAGAAGCTTGGTCTTGAACTTTGTATAAGTAGCAAAACACTTTTACAAATTTCACACTCGAAAACTTTCGATGTCTCCAGCAGTATTTATTTTGGAACGGAACAAATTATGACAAGCATTGAGAACACTGAGTTGGAGCGACTAGATGAAGTGAAAGTTGCGGATGCTGAAAATTCTGGTGAAGAAATCAAACCGGATGACGTGTACCAGAAAATACAAGAATACAAAGAAATTATAGCGACTGTTCGAGGAAAACCGTGGCCTATGCATGAAAAAATACGCATACTGAAGTAACTATACATGTGAACAATATTTATATAATGTAATCAAATTGTTCCAGTATGTACATACCGTTTCGTTTCATAGGGCACCAAAGGTATGCCTAGTATACACAGAATTGCTTCAATATTTCATAACAACATAACAGAACTTCAATTTATTTTACAGCGAGGCTAAGCAATTCGTGGAAAAATATGAAGGGACACTGTCTAAGTCAAAGGGATATAGTGAAGCTGGGAAAGAGGTTCTGTGTGACTATTTCTTACATACATACAAATATTAATTATTTTGAAGTGCTTTATTATAATCTTTAAAACATAGGCCTGGAGGAAATTCAAACGTTTGCACAAGGACGTCTGCGCTGTGCTGACACCTTGGGACAAGAGAATTAAGACCGTTGAGAGTGAGTCTTTTTCAGATCGAATTTTTAAATTACTAGCGATATCACAATTTGTTCATCCGCATCTGTCAGGTTATTTTGGATCAAGTGTGGCTTCCTATTTCACGTTTTTACGATGGTTAGTTTACATCAATGTGATAATGGCTGCGGTCAGCGTAGCTTTTGTTGTGGTTCCAGAGGTAAGCGATCTAAAAATGCTCTTGCCAGTACAGTCAGACACCAATTTTTACTTGTCTTAATGATTCAGGTCCTAGTTGGGAATAAAGATGCAGATTACAAGAAGATAAATGCTACCAAGATACACAAAGCTTGGGATTTGGAAACCATCTGGGCTTTAGGTAAGTGACGTAAATGAAACAGCCTAAACGCAAGCTGCTATATTTACTCTTGATACAATGCTGACCATCGCGATATTATTCAACGCAGGAGGTTACCTTGAACACTCCGTTTTATTCTACGGATTCTACACAAACGATAGAGTTGTTGGAAATGGATATAGAATACCGCTTGCGTATTTTCTTGTGGGAATTGCAACGTTTGCATATAGTTTTATTGCTGTTTTGAGAAAGTAAGCCGAAACTGCTGACGTATTTTAGTGAAATCTAAAAGATAGTGCGAATATTTCAAGCCACAAAAACATTTGATTTCAAAGAATGGCGAAGAATTCCCGACAAAGCGGAAACGTTTCTTCGGCCGACGAATACAGTTTTAGCTGGAAGATCTTTTCCTCCTGGGATTACATGATAGGAAACACAGAAACTGCCGAAAATAAATCAGCAGCTATAGCGACAGCATTAAGAGTAAACTTTCAACTCTAAGTTGTTTGATTCAACCTCTATACACTATAACGAAATTGTTGCTTTTAGGAGACGATAGTGGAAGAGCAGGAAAAAGAAAAGGATATGACCAAGTAATAGGAATAATCTCACAAACACATTCTTAAAATGTAGTAAAATAAATTCCACCCATTATTTTTCAAGCCGAAAAACTTTGCGCATTGTAATACGAGTTGGTGCCAACGTACTAGTCCTGATGTTGCTGGCAGGAAGTCTTTATAGCATCCTGTTTACAGTCTCTAGAGCCCAATCACAGACCGTTAACGAAGAAACCACTTTTTGGGAGCAAAATGAAGTATAGTACTTTGCCGATAATTACAATATAATCTGACTACTTGCAATGGCAGCTATTTCTTTTAACAACAGGTAGGAATTATCATCACGTTAGTAACAATGATCACTCCGTCGTTGTTTGAGGTAATCGGCTCATTTGAACAATACCATCCAAGGAATACATTGAGGATACAGGTACCCTGCAACTTAATTGCATACATTTTGGAGTTGTGACCTTATTTATTTTTATACAGCTGGGGCGTATACTGATGCTATATCTCGGAAATCTGTATTCTCTTATGATCGGTCTTCTGCAATACGTGCCGGCTGCAACAGATGGTCCAGGTGAGCAAACTACAGATGGACAATTTCAAGGTAAGTTTCTAACGTTCATGAAAGAAAAGATCCTTGAAAGTAGCCTTGCTATTGTCATGCGATAATCCTTCCCGTTATACAGAACTTCACTTCGGTTTAAACGATTCAATTAAAAGTTGGAAAACTCCTTCCAACATGAGATCAAAGAGAATGATATACAATGTAACCATGAACTTTCCATACTTGATAGGCGTTATTGATGCCAAAGAAAGTTTGCATGACACTCGAATGGAAGCTGAGAACAGATCAACTTTTATCGCGAAAGAGGTTTTCGGATTTGCTTGTATATATTTAAATAGAGGGAACAATTTTATTGATCGCTTTTTGCACTCCTCTCGGCAATCATATGTTGCCATTAAAGAGCAATCATGTAATTCATACACAGATGCCAATGAGAACTGTTTTCGTTACGACCACGTCGATGTCTACCACAAACAATCCATATACAAAAAACATCCACAATATCACGAATCACAGCGTAATCAGTCATAGACAGGGAAGCGAATGTTGGGAAACTTTCGTTGGCCAGGTAAACTTTGAACTGAATATGAATTCAAACACTAACTACCGTGCCTCGTTTTTGAATATATCTATAGGAATTAGTGAAACTGACGATTATCGATTTGATATCAACGATTTTGACTGTCCTGTTGATCGACTTCATAAGAGCACTCGTAGTGAGATATTGTAATGTTTGCTGCTGCTGGGATCTAGAGAAGAAATTTGTAAGTATGATAAAAGCGAGCACATGTATCGCAAAGCGAAAGGTTTTCAGGTATTTATAATGTACGTCCTCCACTAAATCAACGCTTCCTTCCTTCTGTAGCCGGAATATGGGGAATTTAAAATTGCAGAAAACGTTCTACATTTAATTTACAATCAAGGTGTGACGTGGATAGGATCTTTCTTTTGTCCACTTCTCTCGGTAGTAAACGTTCTGAAACTGATAATGCTGATGTATTTGAGGTAAAATATTGGGTTATGTGCGATTTACAAAAGGGCGAACAATTTCTGTTCGTAGTACAAACTATCTATCTGAACAATCTTTCTATTTCCCAGGAGTTGGGCTCTTGTAACCTGCAATGTACCACATTCACGAGTTTTTCGTGCCTCCGGATCGAATTTCTACCTCGCGATGTTGCTTTTCATGCTTTTCCTGTCATTACTACCTACCGTTTGGGTGATCGTGCAGTGCCCCCCGTCTAACTGCGGCCCTTTCAGGAATAAGAAGAGAATACACACTGTATTATCAGGTTTAAGATTATTTCTGACGCAACAACATATCTTTTTGAATTAATGAAAAAAAGGAATATAGATATATCTTACTAAATAATTGTACTCCATCCAAAATAGCGTCGTTTTATTAATTTTACAGAAACTTTGGAAAAAGACACACCGGAATGGATTCGATCTATAATCAAACACCTCACTACACCTGTCGTTGTGCTTCCAGTTGTGCTCCTGTTATTGTTAGTTTCACACCTAGATTTTTTTGACTAGCAGCCTCATAATTAACGAATATACGTTCACACACATTTCCATTTACAATAATTTTGCACAGCATGGTGATTTATTACATGCAATCGGTCGCGAGGTCGGGGAAGGCAAACAACACACGTCTGAAACTTCAACTACAGTACGAGAGGAAGGAGGGGCGGAAGAATATATTTAACTTTGGAGCTGGTTTGTTTTAACTAACGTAACTTATACAAGGAGCTAACACTGAACGCAACTTCAAACTTTCAGGAAAGAGAATGGAAAATAGAACTTCTACACCCCACTCTATGAAAGATACTATCAATTCACCTGTTAAATTGGTATACTACATTCGAATTTATTCTCAAGATTTATGTATGATTCTATATAGTAAGGCTACAATTCACAGTATAACTGACCCTGGTATGTACTGACAGACCAATAGCCAACAGGATCAAAACATAGTACGTACAAGTACGCCTCTACACTCACTACGTAGCATGTCGGTCGAGTCGACTAGTTGTGATGGACGCAGAAAGGAAAACCTAACGGTAGGCGGAATGTCCTCTTGACAAAAGCCAGATAAATTCCACTCTCCACTATTCACTAACTGTATTTGTCTAGCCAAAATCACAAGCGCCCGAAATGACACCCAAAACTAATACATTGCGATTCAAACGCAGCAAGTGCTTTAACGAAGAACATATGCATGAATGCTGTAGGCCACACGACAACAATGCAAGGCAAGTAAACATTTTGTTTCATCAATGATAAATTCTCCATTCATTTTAAAAATAAAATTTCATTCAGCAGAGCCCAATTGCACGAATGTTTGCTTACTCCGGATCATCCTAGTAAAAGTTACAGGTGTTGTCAAGGTATAGACTAAAATTCAAAATGGATTGGAATCTGTAGTACAGACTTTTCTAATATCTGTATGTGACATCTTTCAACAGATCAATACTCCACCTTACGAGGGCACAGCGGAAGTTATCGAGATTTATTTTCCGAATGTGCTGGAACAAACTCATCATTTTCTGCCAAGTAAGGATTTTTACATATTAGAAAATCTTTAAATTTTCTACAGATGAGTAACAATATTCGAGTCCTGCCGATTTCTACATTTGATTTTTCAGTAGCGACCAATCAGACGGCCCTACACCATACTACATGCAACAAAACTTGCAGACAGCACAACACGGTAGGTTTTCGAAGCAAGAGCAGCTGAGAAGTTATTTGATTGTGAACATTTATCATCATTCGTTTGTAACTATTTTTGCTAGTTCCTTTGATTCTATTACCACGTCCGGTTTCCAGCATGCACAATATCGCATACTTACAGCCGAATGAGAAAATCTTATTCGTACACTGTGACCAAATGGGGAAGACGACATCAAGTAAGATATTGCCTTGGCTACAAGCCGTGAAACCATCCTCAGTTCCAAAGAAGCTGCTGGCAATTTTGTAAATTCATCATTTCAGGTGGAACAGAAACAACATACAACCAATTGTGAGAACCTCAAAGGAGAAGATTCATGATTCGGAAAGTTCACTATCACTGACTACTTCACCCCCAACAGACACAAAGCTTCCTGACTCGCTTTTAATGTCGCTGTCTTCGCCCTCGGAGCTCAGGAAGAGTGTGTGTTTTTTATTGTCCTGTGATTCAGAGATATCTTCTTGCTGTTCTAAAGGACCTTCATCTTTACTTTCATTTTGATCTATGGAAATTGACATTAAAAAAGAATGAGTTACAGTGAAAAGAATTCAATAAACATTACATACCATTGGAATCGATAGTTTCAGTGTTAATAGGCATGGACTTCATCATATCATCGTCACTCTCCTCACTGTCTGGCCCTAGTAGGAAACAGAACAGAATGAAATGAAATGAAATACCAACTAAAGGGAAGAGAAATAGCGGTAGAGAAATAATAATACGCTGAAACTATTCATTCTGCATCTCCCTCCTGATAGACTGAGGAAAATGATCAAAGTTAATGATATTTATTCTTTGCCTATTAAAAATATTTTTTTACCTGCAAATGGGTTATCTTCCTCTTCATCACTGGCAGACATCTCACCATCAGAGAGCAACAAATCTTCCAGTAAGAAACTCTTATTCTGTAGATGTCCACCTTGACTCGATTCTGGTTCAGACATGTTGCTTGTCTCGTTCAAAGAATTCTTAAAACATGGATGATTTTACTTGACAATAACACAAGTGTTATAATGAAAAACAGGAATGTACCGGAATATCGGATGACATGCTTGACATGAATTCTGCCGGCATTCCTTGGCTATCTTTGCTCTCTTCATCCATATTTTCCATATCTAAGTTTGACATCTGAAACAAGAATGACTCAATCAGGAAAGCAATAAATAATGTATTTTTATCAGATTTTAAAAAATCTACCATTTTTTCCTCCATTGGCATCCCACTATAAGATAAGCTACTTTCTTGAGAGCCAGCAACATCATCCATTTCCTATGTGAAACACAAAATCATTCTTTTACCACACGGAACCAATCTACTTCATCATCAAGGTTTAAGAATAACTCTCTAATTGTGATTTTTTTGAGATGAACCATTTGTAGTTCAGAGCTCTTTGACAATATCAATAGCATTACTACCCTACATAGGTATAAGGTATAAACATAGGTATAATATTAAACATAAAAATAAAATAATATGTTAAACAACACCAGTTATACCACATCATCATCTGTAATCGACTCCGCTTCCTCTTCGGCTGCCTTCTTAGCAGCTGCAATATCGTTCTCCAGCTGCGTCAGGTGCTCATCATATTCATCAAGAGTAGCCCTGCAAACTTCGACGATGAGGCGTGCAGTTCCTGTGAATTTTGACTCGCCACCGTTGAATTTTATGCTGTTGGTGAGGATGAGCTCGATGTGCTCCATGAATTGTCCCCTGCAAATGATAGCAATTCACCAAAAAATTATTAGTTATGTAAAAAACATTCCGAGAAAGAAAATCATTCATACCTGTTTTGATACATATGCTTCTGTACATTTTTCTTGACTGTGCCCAAATCCATCGGATGCTCGACAACCTTATAATATCCGGGGACAAATTTTTTGTTGACTGGGTTGTGGAAAGGCCATGACTGAAATAATTAATCAGTAATTGCATTACAATATAAATAATAAGTACCGTAATAATTACAAAAATTCTACAGTATAAAACTTTTTATTCCACCTACTCTAAATGTAAGTCTTGCTATCATAAAACAGAACTCCTTACCTCAGGGATAGTCATCAGTTTGTTACTAATTATATTGTCAAGAACAAAGCTGAATGCAACCTGGTCATCGTCATCTAGCAACGGATTGATGGCCTTCTCGAGTCTCATCATTTTGTCTTCCATTTCCTGTGATTTCACCAAGATGTTTCTTATGAAAGAGATGTCAATAATAAGAGAAGAAATAAAGTGAATAAAAAACCTTGAATTGTGAATCACAATATTCTAGCATTGACATGGCAGTCTTTGTGAGTGGACTGTCTTGGCCATTATAAATTCGCGAATTGTTAATGATCAGTTCAACGTGCTCCCGAAAATCATTTCGCGAGAGGTAAGTGCATTTGTGTAAATGATCTCGCATCGTCTGTATATCACAAAAGAAAATATCCATGATTTTGAGAATTATATAAATCCTCAGTTTGACATACTTGGAGATCCATTGGCTTTTCAATAATCTTGTAATAGTCCTTCACAATACGTGGATTGACTGGACAATGGAATGGATGTGTCTGAAAACAAACTATTGTTAAATACAGAGGAGATTCAATAGTAACAAAGCAACAGTTATCCAAGTACATGAAATAGTGAAGTTATGATGATTATTAACAGTAAAATCGAGTCATCTCACCGACGGCAGTTCTCGTAATCCATTCAAAATTCCTTCGAAGATAGATGATAAAGTAACAACGGGATCTGCTCTCTTTCTTTCTTTTTTTTTAACAGGACGAGTCAGATAATCACAATGAGTGACAGAGCCCTGCAGAACACATTACTGTTGAATGCACATTCTCTTTTGAAACCCTACAAATTACTTGGTAAGGACTACTCATCCTTAGAAATTGAGTTGCTGAATTACAAACTTTCCAGGTAATATGAGAAATATCTTTCAACAACTGTTCAGACAATAGTAGAATTGAACTATTATATAATTCTGAAGTACTGCACCTGATATTTTCTTTTCTTTTTGGTGACTGTCGGTGAGCTCTCAGGCTTTTGAAATTTCAGAACTAAAGATTTACGACGCACAGCTTCCACACTAGTAAAACAAAAGATTTCAAATTTGGTCATGTTTAAAGGAATGAATCTAAATCGAGTAGTTGATATTACTTTTTGATAAGATCTTTAGAAAGTGTTATTTTCGTTCCCTCTACTTTTATCAAATTTTGACTCTCGGCAAGCATACTCCGTTCCATATCCTCTTCTTGTTCTTCTGTTAGAGCGACGGGGCGGTCAGGGTGACTGTTGGACCGATTGTACATAGGACAGAACCTGTTCGTTCTCATATGACCAAGCTGGCCACACGCACCACATTTCATTTGCTACATGAAAATATTTCAAAAATTAAATTTGGGAGGATATTAGAGACATATACCTCACTCTATCTTTTTCTGAAACAAAATCATACTTAGAAATAAGAAAAATATAAGCTTGCACTAAGGTGCATACCGAGGCTTTCAATGTGTCTTGTTTGTCTTTTGATTTTCGGTCTTTCTCTCGTCGTTTTTCTTGATTCATCTTGTCCTTCTCCTGATTTCTCTTGATTCTCCTCAACTGTTCCTAATTTAGTCAATAAAACAGAATGATATCTATACAACTATAGCTATAGAAATTCCAAATACTTTCGCATTATCTTGATCATTTGACCATGGTAATCCATACCTGAATGCGTCTTTTTTCTCTCCTCATCTCCTCTCTGTGTTGTTCATCCATCATTATGAATTTCTTTATAAAGTCTTCGTCCTTTCGAATTTTTTTAAAGAAGTATCAAAAATAAATCAAATTTAATCATGTAGTAATATTGAATTTTCTGTGGTTTTGATAATATCTCAAATTAAATTTGATACCTTGGAAGTTCTTATCCTGACATAGGCGTCGATGACATCCGGTTTGCGAACCGTCTCTACACGAACAAACTCTGATCCAGTTTCATTTCTGAACTTGCGAAATATTTTCAAACATCTACCAACATCCTGTAAATACACAAATAATTCTTAATTCTCTCAGCTAGTAGCTGGTTGCAGTAAATTAAAAACACCGGTTTCCCCTTCCAAATGAATATTAGATTTGAACGTTTGTTTAAAAAAAAAAACATTATATTACCGTGGATCCATTGGAAACGACATCATCTTCTTTCCCTTTTTTCCCAGCTTGTAGTGGAGTTCTTGCACCACCTGCTCTCGAACCAGCATTACCGAAATCGGAATTTCGATCTCCACGGATCATCTTCATCAGTTCTTTTCTTTCTTGTTCTTCCCTTTCGTGGGAAACCTATTAAATCATTAATTCACCATATTTGAAGTGATACAATGCCTTGTGATCATCTATCTTAATTCAAGGTAATGATTACTTGGGTCGTAGATTTCTTGTTGCTCAGTATGCTCTCAATGTTTTTTCCCATCTCCTCAAAATCAGAATCATCTCCAGAGCTGCTGTCTTCATCAGTGGACAAAATCTCATGTGAAGACAAAACTCTGCACAAACAGAAAAAGAGAAGATCATAGAAGTAGATGTATAGAAGTAATTGTTTACCACTGTGCGATCAATATGAAAGAAGTAATGTTAATGTTACGCGGTACTGAAGGGAGAATCATCTCTGCAAGTTATGTATATATAATATATGTATAAATCCCTTTAATTGGAGGTCTGTGATCTTTTCAATGGGGAAGGCCAAGTTAATAAAAATGTTGTATTGATATAGATTATAGATGGTAGATTTCGATAAGAATTATCTTAAATCCAGCTGAAAAACTCAAATTATTGATGCTTGTATAATTGTTCAAAGGTCAGCAAAATTTTTAGTAGTTTTCAACCAGAGTCATCGAAATACAGCTAGTTTAGTCGATCCTGCCGCGAGTCAAGTGTCCAGCTCTAGTCAATATCTATACGACAATAGGCGGGTTTGTTTGCGGCGTATTTGCGTATGCCCGCTAGTACGTTTCAATATACATCATACGACGAAATGCATATGTTTGTTCATTAACGGATCTTAAGGTAACGAAGCGATCATTCCCAAATTGACGTCAGCACAGCAAACAGCGTAAAACTGTTTACATGCGTGGGGCTAACGTCATCGCTACTTCGCTTGGGCATGGTTCATTTAGCCCTGTACTTCGTGCCACGTACTGTTTAATAGTAGCTAGCTAAAATAGAATGAATAGCGAGCGAGATTCCCGAAACGAGGTTTGAGTCATTAATATTGTTCAGCCAGGCAAACGAAAATTCCGAAGCCCATACGCGGCACTTTTCCCGGATTTAAGGTCCAGATTAGAGCAGACGTGTACGTTGAAGCACGATAAAACGGCAATGGCAGGAAGAAGCGCAGGAAATAAACGATGCACATGTTTATGTGACTGCAGCAGGAAGCGCCTGCCGCGCGTATATACACACACGATGATATATGCGAGCGTACAATATATAATACCGTATATGTCGTCTGCTATACGGCAAATTGACTGGTATTGATTGCGCAGGCTGTAGTACACGTAGATAAGAAGCGGCCTGCTTAATAATCTCGTAAATAAAGTCGAAAGAAAGTCTAAAAGGACGGCTATATGTATATGGTTGTATACATTGGTCGTACCGAGCAAGGACTCAGTAGATGGCAAAGTTATTCTAAAATATTTCAGACCAGGGAAAATAATACTAAATTTAGCCTTACAGACACGAGACAAATAGGAGTTTAGTCTAACGAACATTCTTCATAGAATATGTATTACTGCATCGTATCATGGATAGACAATACAATACTGAATACAGTATGGCATAATGCGATGGTTCATGTTTCCGCTGTGCAGTGTCTTCATTGTACTGACAGGAGTAGCATACTATCGAGGGATATTCTCTCTGTTAGCGAGTGTATTAGTTCACAAAAGTATGTTCGTTTTGTAATACGATTACGGTAGATGGTAAATATTAAACACTCGAAAAGGCAGACGATTCATTTCTTCTTGAAAACACTTATTCATCCCTAAACCATGTTGAGAGACAAAAGAGAAAGCCATGGAAAGCCGAACGGCGTGACGCTAGAACAAATACCGTACAAAGTTTGACTTCGTATAAGTCTTGAGATGTAAGGTGTTGTAGCGTGATGAAAGTTGATTCAACCCGAGGTATTTTAATTGAGGTTTGCGATACGTGAACACAGATCGGATCAAAGTTCTATTCATACTTCATTGATGTTTAGTTTCGATAAAACTAAGGCAATTTATGTGTTTAGAAAAGTAGCGATATTAACGAAGTACTTACTATAGTAACGTTTAAAAATGAAAACGCACGTCTCTATGAAACTGATGGAAGATTTGGAGATGGAATCGAGTGATGAGGAACAAGATATCGACAAGATAGAATTACAACAACTTCGCGTAACAAGAACGTCTTTCTCAACGTTAAGTAAGTTTGTGATTACTATGAAGTCTGCCATATGCTGCGCGTTATTTCCAGTACGTACTATACAACAGTCCACGCACTGTTTATCATCCCATAGTCATGTCGATACAAATCAGTTTACTGAGCACCGTGTCACTTACGTAAAGACGTCATTGCACAGAAAAACATGAGAACATCTACATTGTTTTACATTTCAATTATGGTATATTTTCATCATTTAACAATTTAGGGCTTGAATATCAATATTTGATAGCTATTTTCATCATTTAACAATTTTACATAGATATGGTAATAGAGACACAATGAAATGCAAGATGTCCAGATGTATATGGTGGATTTATGGTTTCAACCATTTCTATTTCTTCTTTAGGTGGACTAAGCCAAGTGATAATATTTTTAATGATGTGGTGTGTGCTTATGGGAGTCTCCATGCTATCCGTTCACCTTGTGGCTCAAGTGGACCCAAACAGATCCGTGATAATTATCATCGGCCTTGCCATATCATGGATCGCCCTTTCTAACGTTTCGGCAGTGATCATCATATTAGCAGACAGGTTCCTGGTCCTGGGTGACCAAGCACGGATATCGGAAGGTCTTTTGCAAATTCAATTTTTACTCGGGGGAGTATTCGGTGGATGGTTGGCTCTGTGCATAACATGTTACCGACCACCGGGAGTGATGGCGGATAAAATTCACGGGTTTATTTGTAGGACAATGCTTACGTCGGCTATTGGACTCACGGTTCTGATTTTATTGTTGGTGAGGGTTGTGGTTCCTTATTCTCAAGGAATATTCTATTGATACAAGTGGTAACAGTCTCCATCCACACATGGAGGATCTTTAATGGACAAAACTTTCACTCTCGAATGATCTCAATGATTTTTGAGTATATCACCAATGGGGAATATATTTGTAGATGAGCAAATAAAGGACAGTATATCAAAGATGTCTGTGATGTTTACTCGGATATAAAATGAAACATAGTGGCCTCCTATCAACAATTTCCATTACACACTGTATTATGGGAATAACATGGTGTCACTAAGTTAAAAATTGTCAGTAAATTCCTTATTTTGTGATTATGTTAATGTCCAAGAGTAAATAAAGGTTTTAGTAAATGTCTATCCCTGTATAACATCTGTCAATGGATTGGCTGAAGTTCTGGCTTATGTAAATGTATTAGCAAAATATATAATGGGAGGCAAATAGATATTCATATTTCTATTCCATAGTTTGTATTTTTTCATTATTTACGAATACATGTTGGAGATCATTGTTTTTTTACGTTCACTTTGCAATATAGTAAACTAATGAAAATTACTAAGATAGTTTGTAAAATCATGTACAATCAACACATATTTTTTTTAGTTTAATGATATATGTATGTGTGGGTTGATAGTAGAATCACAAAGTGATAATGGATAGTCTTATAGTAGCCTATTCTTGCGCTTCATAAGGATAATTAAAATGACTTCATTTGGAAGAATTATTTCAAACCAGGAAAATTTCTATAGGGATGGATTGTTTCCAGTATAATTTTTCTAAATCTT
This sequence comes from Halocynthia roretzi, assembly GCA_013436055.1. Classification (NCBI taxonomy): domain Eukaryota; kingdom Metazoa; phylum Chordata; class Ascidiacea; order Stolidobranchia; family Pyuridae; genus Halocynthia; species Halocynthia roretzi. Next base: position 448,842 of record QRAM01000003.1, on the reverse strand, counting down.
GAACATACTGTATTTCTGGACGAGAACGAATTTTTGACCTACCCCTATTGTATAATAGTACTTAACAAAACACAATAAGGAGAATAAGTTACCTAAGAGCAAGAACAAGATTTAAAACACTATTCTTTGTCGTTTTTATTCCATCCAATGTGAATGCTGTGTCAGTGTACAAGCTACGCAAATTGCACTATTTGTTATATGTCTTAATTTGTTGTTTATTTTTCTTATCTCATATTTCCTTTCCATGTGTGTTACTTTATTGAATTTATCCTTGGTTACTTCAGAGGGAATCGAATAAGCAAGACTTTTAGTTACAAAGTACATATATGATGTCATGTGTCTGATAACTTGTTACAAGAAATGATTTCACTAATTATACAAACCCATTTTTGATAATAACTAAATTTAGGGACGTCTTCCTACCCTTATTGTATCCACAAATCAAACAATTACAATGGCCAACATTATTAGTGCGATTGTATAATTGTTATTACTTCTGGGTATTTTGCTCATTTAGATATTAAAAATGTTGTTAAGATGTAATCCAAGGGCTTGTTGCAATAGATATCTATATCAATACTGCTTGCTGTAAGAATCTTTATTACACATATCTACAATGTATTGTATGTATAAACTATATCTATAAATTGTATATCGGAACTTCAGCAAATCATTGTAATCATGAATTTATACTTCCCAATCTAACAAAACCTAGAATATTACCTAGCACTGTTGATATTCACACTGATGAGAGTGCTGGTTATCATGCAGTAGTGCTTTACTTCTTTTGTACATAGTTTATCTGATCATGGTCTTACTTATCGTAATCAATTATCTTATTTATATGATTCTTAGAAAACAAGAAGTGGATATTTTTTTTTTTCTACATTGTTGTTACTGTTGTCTGTAATAATTTCACTGAAACAACGACAGGGAAAAAAATGTGGAGTTTGTTCGATTACGATTTTAAATTAGGATACTGTCTCAATATAATCAGTGAAACATCACTGATATGAGTTAATAACTAGTGTAGTGAATAAAGTTAGTCTCTACAGGGGTTATTAATGTCCTAGAAATGAGGTTAGAATTTGTGGAGATTGCACTGGAAACAGACCAGAACATGTTTAGAAATTGAAATTGAAACAAAATGAATATAGTGACATACTTGTTCTGGAGATCAAACACTCTTTGGCATTCCTCTTTATATCTTTCTTGGTGTTCTGCGACAGAGAACCTCGTACCACGTGCGAATTTGCTTGCTCCTCCTGCTCTGGCTTGTTCGGTGGACATGGTACGAACAACGTCAATGACTTCCCAACGAGAAAGTTTTCGTATCTGTTTTGTTATATATTAAACTGATTTAGATGTACCAATATGAAGAGCACACACATACATACAAGTGAAAATGAGAACTACAATAAGGTTCAGCAGTACTTATGAAGAGCACATTCTCACAAATATGCAATCAATACCTCGTCATCTGCAACTCCATATTTTCGCAGAATATTTTTAGCATTGGTCAAGGACAGTCGTCTGAGATCTGCATCTGTTCCTGTCACCAGACGCTTAGGTGGGGCCGGTGTATTATCATCCTTAAAAATTGAAAAAACTTTTTATTTGTAACCATTTTCAATATAATGTCATGTAAATTTACCAACTGTACATTAAGTACAGCACTACCTTAGGTTGCTGCGGCTTCATCGGCACTTTGACGTAGGAAAATCCTTCACCGCAACCTGTTGGATCGGCTGGGCCTGTAACTTGCAGTAAGCACTTTCCTTTCATCGCTGAAAGAAATGCTCGTGTTGTGTTCCAAGGGGCATTTAGAACTTCTTCATCAACCTGTCAAGTTAGTTAAGTCATAGTTAAGATAAAACATGAGTATCAAATAGAAATTCAATTCGCTTGCAAGACGATTTGCTTGAGAGATGAATAGGTTTGGGAATTTGGTTGGTAATTCAATGGATTTTTTAACTGTGAAATGAAGTGGTAAAATACCAGGTATACAAAAAAAATGAAACCTGGCATGACAGTGTCAAAATCTATTTTATTGGAGAGCGCATAGAAGATCTTAACCTTGATTTGATGATCATCTCCATTTTCGTCTTCAGGTTGATACAACAAAGTTTTCTCTCCATAACCAGCATCCTTTAACCTCTGCTCAGCAGCTAGCATACTAGCAAAAATGTTATATGGATTGAAGGTACAAATTTTTGAAATATTTACAGCACTTTTAATGAACAGGATCACTCTGTAAACCTATTATAAGCACAGCATTGTTCCGTGGACACCATGGCTCTCATTTCATCTTCTTCAGGCAATCTAAAGTCCCGCTTCATCACCCACCAGTTGCTGTCAGGTCCTAATATGTGTATAGGCATGTGGTAAAGGTAGTGAATTTAATGAAAAGGTGCTAACAAAACTACATACAGACATACCTGTTCTGTTAAAATCTGCACAGAGCTTAAGTCTTTTACGAATGCTACTCTCTGAATGGCTTGGGAACGCTTTTCTGATCTCTTCCATTTTTATGCGTTTAGGATTGTCACTGCTTTTGGCAAACAAGCGGTAGATGAAAACCTTAAGAGATAAATATATTTAGAAAATGACAAGTAGTAAACATGACAGTGTAAGCAATTTCAAAACATTTGATTGAATGCTAGATTTGAAGAGATCTGTGAATAACTAAGGAGGGATTGATTAATAAACATTGATTGCCAAAATCAAGCAGGAAATAACATACCTGTAAGAAATCACGAACATGATTGGTTGATTTTTTTGAATTCGGACCTGGGACATCCATCAGGGGACAGAGCTGGCCGACTGTGAAAATTGTTGGAACGTTTCGTATGTAATACCTAAAGTGGATCAGGTTCTCAATCATGATTCGATTAGCAAGGCAATATATGGTAAAGGTCATAATGGGCTCGGTATAAATGTAAAAATATATATATTTAGGAAAAAACGTAGCATAAGAATCGAATGAATGAAATAATTGAAGAGTTGAGCATCATTACATGTAAAATATCATTCCTCACCCATTGTGATTTCTTATAATAAGAAAATCCGTGCTTGGTGTCTTGTGCTCGTATATCGGAGATCTGAACATATTGTTTTCGAACGCTTGCAGGGATTGTCCGGGCGACAGAGAACCGAGAAACGGTGAGGTGTGAGAATAGACCATTTCTCCGAATCGAAAGTGAGGTGGGTCTGCATCTTTGTCGGGTTTCTAGACAGAGTTTGAAGAAAATGGAAACATGAACTGCAAGGAGAAAATACATTAACCGAAGGAATATTCACCCGTTTATAATATGTCTTCATTTTAGTAGCCATTCCTGCTTGAGACATCAGGGTGGGATATTCTTCATTGTATTCGGAAAAAATCAAAATTCCATCCTGAGCCGATAAGTCCATTGGCTTCCTCATAAAGAAGACGTCGCCACCACCAGAGGCAGCACGTTCCTGCTCTCGTTGTTTCGCTCTGTGTCAGAATAAGATAGAAACAAACTATAAAAATATTTGTGGACGTAATGAAATAAGTTCTATGAATGAGAGTTTTACCTATTTAGAATATCAATAATCTTTTATTGTATTAGACTTACACGCTGGACAATTTTAGTACATATTTCTTTTCCAATCAACTATTCTTATATCATATTTGGTAATAAATACCACCTAGCGTAAATTCATCTCCATGGGTATATTCAAAAAAAGTAGTTGTTACAAGTTAAAACACATTCATATTTGTAGTCATAAAACCATACTTTTGTCTTATATATTTCCTCAGACACTGCAAAGTAGAGAATACCGGCTTGCTCAGAGTTCCCTTCTGGTACCTTCGCAATTGCGGACGATGGAAATGATGCAGCTGCGAGGGACCCATATGAGTGGGAAAAAATGGCTGTTGCAACTCCATACCTGGTATGGAATGCTAAAACAAAATCGCACATATATTATTAGGATATACAAATTTTATGTAGCACATGGCCGCTACAAAACATTGAAAATATCTCACTTGCAATGCACCTACAAGACCTACGGCCAGAGAATTTGAACTCGACTTCCGGGGATCATAAAATTCATCGTTAGACAAATTCCACATGTCTAGTTTTGATATGGACTTCTCTTCAACATCCTCTTCAAAATCTTTACCCCCACCTACTCACACAAAGATTAATATTAGACTTTGTATTCTATAAAGAGTTTTATGCAAAAGAAAGAATGCTTTAAACTTAAATTTCATAAGGCTAAACTTCATAAAGATTGCATCAGAAATAATAAATAAAACGTAATTGAGAGCATGCAGAGTGTGTTACCTGCTTTTCCAAGAAGCAATTTCGACTTTTTCAGAGATTCTTTTTTGCTTTCTTTAGCACTTAGCATCCTACAATGCAATACAAACCGATTATTTCCTGTTTACTGTGAAATAAGACTGCTGTTGAGTGAGCTTGTTTCGACTAGCTTGATCAACTCGATGTAAAGGACATAATAAAAACATACGAAGAAGATTTCGGCTCATCTGGAATGGACAAGATGATGTTTTCGTCGTTTGGGTTGAGAGCAAAAACTTTAGGCTGAGGGATGAAATCCATATTCTGATCATCCCATATAATGTCGTTTTCCCAGTCGCCATAAATCAACTCATAATTTTCTATGGGGAATATGGAATTAAAGACATTGCTCTTCTCTCCTGAAGGTGAAGAACCTGCGATATACATACCATAATAAATTGCTTTATCCTTACGTGACAATTAAATATACAAATACGATGTATTTTCTTCAGCTTACTGTTTTGCCCGAAGCTATGAAGTTTATCTGTTGTAGGGAAAGTCAAAGGTCCCTTAGCACCCTGTGATCCATGTGGCAGGGCTGTACGTTGCGTACTGGTAGGGACCCATCCGGCTTGAGCAGCTTTGTTAACCTTGAACCAGATTACAAAATAGTTTTATTTTAGACATGCATACTGACAACTACATTCAGTATGCATAAACAACCTTTCCAAGTTTGTTTCTGAGGTCGTCTGCATTCCAGATAATGTCATCTTCCCATTTCACTTGAGACACCATGTAGAAATGTTCACTGCTAGGCAAAGTGATTTTTTTATGACAATCTGTTTGGTCTGGGTTAGTCTGGAAGCAAAGACAGAAGTTGAGTTGAACAGGCAACATAATATAAATGTTATCAAACACATTATACAATTTTTTTATTACATTAATTAAATTTTTTTTCTTTCTAGTGGCCAACAGCAATCTGTTACACACAAATCTAAGCTCAAGATATCAGAAGAAATTATAGAAAAGTAAAACAAAAGGAAAACCTTCAACTTGAAGCCATAATCGAAGCCTTCGCCAGTTTCCGGTACACCTAGCATATCGTACCACAACGTGGCAGGACCATACCTGCAGAAAGAGTAGAAAGGAAAAGGATATGGCTGAATCAATAACATACAAAATTTCACCGCATAGAATTACCTCCACTGTGGAATAACTGTAGTTGTTGGTAAATCGCGTTTTTCGTTTTTTTCATTAATCTTCCCGCTCTTTTCAGGTACTAGCATTTTAATCTTGATAAAAAATATCAATGCTTACAATATACATTCTTATATTTTGTTATGAATTAGCTAAGTCTGCTTATGTCAAACTATGTCTATGTCATTCTACAAAGTTTTTCATACCTCATCATCGGTAATGTATTCGCATTCTTCATCTTGGGTGGGTACGGTTTGAGAGCTATCATTGTTAGTTGTCCCAGAATTGAAGACAGCTTCATCTTTGAAACATTAATATCAAACAAAAATCATGAATTATTACAGAGAAAAACTATTCTAAACTGTACATCCCCACATCTATAGTATAAAAAATGATTGTATCGAAATTTAATTTTTTTTCATCTCACTGGCAATTTCTGTGGACAATGATCGAGCATCCCCTCGTTTCTTTTTCCTTCTCTTTCTGCAATTTCGCCACCTGTTTGGCAAGGATGACTGTTTACCTCTACCAAACAACCTCAGAAAACGTAATACCTGAAAGTTTTTCAAATAAAAAATGCATGAGTACGAAGATTACCACCAGCTTATTAATTCGACATTTTACAATAGAAGTGTGAATTCAAAGTACTTGGTCTGGCCTGAATTCAGGAAATAATTCATCTATTGCAGCACATTTTATATGTCCCTCAAGTTCTGATATCTGTTGTTTGAACACCAAATCTTCTGTTGTTTGTTTTTTAATGTTTGCAGCTTCAGATTCGCCTTCCCTTCTTTTCTTTTTCTTGTCGAGTTTACTACGACCTTTGACTGTAGTTTAGTTTAAAAAGACGACGATCAAGTGATCAGAAACCACAGTAATTTGAAAAATGAAAACACTGAGAAAAATACATACCTTTCTTACCAAATTTTTTCCCCTTAAGCTTTGAGTCAGACAGACTCCTTGATGGAGAAGTCATTTTATCATTTGAAGATCCGTGAACGACTATGGAAGGAAGAATGAAGTCTCCGGCTGCTCCGTGATGAGATTCCGAAGATTTCAAGCTTTCTGAACGGCTGTGAAATGGAAGACCTTTAGCAATGTTATATGCTAGCATCAGTCAGTCATTCTTTTTTACATCAAACGAAATACGAGAGTGATTCCAGATCAATTCAAGCATCTCGATATCACACTCTATTGTGATTCAGCCATCGCATGAAAGTACTCCGAGTAAAATATTCAATAGAATCACATTTTCATCTCATCGAATAAAATGAAGTGACCAAATTGAAAATCACTTATACATTCACTCACTTATGCTCATTAAGAGGTCTATAAGGGCTTTTGAAACCTTCTTTTGAGGAGATTTTGGAAGACGATCCAGCATCTGCAATTAATAAGAATGAATATCCTGAAGCGCAAATGCTTACTCAGTTGTGATCGCTTAGCTTTAATGAGTTATTAGTAATTGAAATATGTCGTAGGTTACTTACCATTATTATCAGTGCTTGTATTTGACCTATCCAGTGAATCATCAAGATCTTCGTCCTCATCATCGGTTAGTTCGCTTATATTACTATAATCCACAGCTTCGGGCAGGGTGCAGATTTTCTCTATGAAATAAAGTGTAAGGTTTATTATAATGGCAATAAGACACTGCATTCTGAAAAATATGAACATAGGGGAGAGTGATCAATGTTTTTAATATCAATACGGCCAACTTTCAACGGCCCATTACTCAATTAACCAATTCTGCCATCAATAATAGGAAAAAAAACCTTCATCTGTCTCTGTTACATCCTTGCATTTGTCAGCCAATTCATTGACAAAGTTTCCGATACCTGTCAGAGCATTGAGCTGACTTAAATGACACTTTGATTCCTGAAATTATAAAAATAAACGAACACTGCATAATATAATCGTGGCATGTGTAAGTAGTGAAATAGTTAAGAGGCACTTTTATAAATCAAAGTCAGTCAACCATGACAAATCTTCATATGTAATGTTATTATATATTATTTTCTGACCCAAACCTTTGATTCGTAAACATCCCTCGTCTGTATGAACTGACTGAAATAATTTTACATATCAAGGGCCTCGTATACCCGACGTATGCTGCAGTAGGCTGGGTTAAACACACCCACATATACAAGTTTGTTTGGGTTTGGATGTTAGTTATAGTATATCACAATCACAAATTTGAGTGACGTCATAACATGAATCGATCCTGGGAGGCTGAAACACGTATTTACCATTCTGCGTGTGCAAGTCGTCTAGGTAATGCATACACAAAAATTACGATTAAGCAAACCATCCAAACCTCGTCTAATATATCATTTTCCAGTCGTCCGTGTTCATCAATATTCCCGAATAGGAATCCGGTGAAGTCAACAGCATAGCCATCATCCTCAGACTCTGAATTTGACATATCTAGCTAATTAAGCCACTATCACAAAGTTAAACAACTGTTAACAATAACTACCTGCTCCCGCACAAAACTCCGCAAAAATATCTGATTGGGTCAAAGTTGAATTACTGGTGGCGCTCTCGAGCACCATTTCGGACTAGAAATACGGGACTTTCATAAAAAAATAAAAGATATTCACAATACCGGTAATGAAATTTAAGTTGGTATGTAACTAAAACAGCTGTGGCTAGGGATGTCTGATGATGATGGGTACGGTTATACAATCCGCTTTCCATCAGTGTTTTAATTGGCCATTTGGGTTATTCGAAACGGTGTATTTTCTGATAGATTTTATTTGGATTCAAAGGCATTCAATATACATAAAGTGAAAAAAAACATTTGAGGTACGCATTCTCAAGTATAATTTATAACGATAAGATCGGTAAAAAAAATTGTATTGTAAATTTATAACCTAGGTTGATACATAAAGTTAGGAAAGTGATTTACGTAACGCCGTGGATATGGATTTACAGGATTGATATGCTGATTGACAGGCCTGTGAACACACGATCCTGGATGTATTTTGCAATAACAAGGATTATTTTTACAGTATAGAACCTCCGGCGTTGGTAGATATTTGCAATATCCTGTGGAAGTGCCGAATGAACAAGTAGCTATTCTTCTCATCGTGCATTTTTCATCGCAAGTCGACCATTTTCCCCATGCAACATTCCCGCAGTAGGCAACGCATTCTTGCGTTTGATTTTTGTTGATGTCGGTGCTGCAATTACTGTCGGCAAATCTGCACGCTTGATAACGTACTTTGTATCCTTTTCCACAACTCATAGAGCATTGACTCCACGTTGTCCATATGGTAGTATCAACTGGACAAGAATCCAGAACACAGGTTATTGTTTGCGATGTCTCTCCTTCGCAATGATGACCGGTACAGAGACGTTTTCTGGACCGCACGCCCTGACCGCACGTAACGCTGCATGCATTGTATTCACTCCATTTTGCCCAGGTGGATATCGTCTGGGATCCACAATGAGGGCCGACGCAAGACGTCGATTCTGTGGCGTGGCCAACGCAATGATGTCCGTTACAAACTCGCTTTCTGGTTTTCTGTCCTTGACCGCAATGCGTGCTACATTCCCCGTATTCACTCCATGTTGACCATGATGAAGATGTAGACGTACCACCGCACGTGGTGACGCATGCCACGGTTTCCGTTGGAAGGCCATGACAACCATAACTTGAGCATGTTCGCCTCCTGGTTTTAACACCGTTACCACAGGATACGCTGCAGAGACTGAAATTAGTCCAGTCGGACCAATGAAGTATGCAGGAGTGGGCGTTACAAGACCTCTCTTGTGTTTCTGGTGAGCATTCGTGTTTGTAGTTCAAGTAATTAGGTGAAACGCAACTTCTTGTCCTTTTGCTAATCCCGCCATCGCAAGTCGCCGAGCAAGGTGACCAAGTGCTCCATAGAGTATAATAGTTTGTAATGTGCGAGTACATGTCGTGCGTTAATTCGTCTTGTGGATAATAGCAAAGGTTGATTTCACAGCATCCCGTGAATCTTCCCTTCAGCGGTGGAAGTCCTTGTATTTGCGGATTTTGATAAGGACATCGCAAATTCGGATTTAGAAAACCAGGAACAAAACCCGGCATTAGTTGAGAACCGTAACCCATCCCTTGGTGAGGCATTTGTGAATTATAAGCACCGTGTCTGTTAGCGCCTTTGGAGCTCGAGGAGGAATTTTTTCTACCAGATCGCGTGAGAGGTAACGCCCCAAGGTTCGACAAACCTAGATGACCTTGCGAAAACGGGAATTGCTGACCGCCTAGGGGATGTTGAATGTTGAAAGGAAATCCGGATCCGTATTGTTGGGCGCCCTGGAATGCCTTAATTCTTTCCAGTTCGTTCATGTAGTTATCGGGTCTTATTTCGAAATTCATTACGGCTTTCCAGAAAGTATTTTGATAGAAAGGATTTAGCGACATTGTAAGATTCCACATCTTGTTGAAGTAAAGTGTGTGAGCTGCAGGGTCCAACAGGCATCCGGACGAAAGACACTGATGATAGTTATCGAGGAAAGTGTGAGAATCGTCAGAGACCTTTACAGGTTGACATCTATGTCTGCTGTACACGCCCTTATTGACTGCTCCGTGTTCTTGTCTATTGATTTCAGCTCTGATTCCCTTGTTATGATCAAGTGGGTAGACGCAGCCTTTCTTTGGTCGGTAACAACCGCTGATTAAATGACATTCGAGAGGACTTATTCCTGCAATGATCAAAACTTGTTAATTGAGTCGGAAACGATACTCATGACTGAATAAAAGCATTCACAGATTTTTCTATCAAATATTATTGATATTATCAGAACTTAACTTTATATGGATGAAATTTCACTTTGGCACTTAATTGAAGGTGGCTCTGACTCGCCCATGCTATGTAAATGTAAAAACTAATCACTATGTATTCACAATATTGTATACCTTCCCAGCCAGCAAGCTTTGCTTTCATACCAAAGTACTCAATCACAGTAACCATATAACATCCTTCAGAATCTCCGAATATTTGTTCTTTGAAGTTTTCTATCAGACAACCAGTGAGTAAAGGATTCCATCCGTTAAACTAGAAAGAAAATAACGTTACTGCAAAAGCAGATCATGAAAAGGGATAAGATACGTTCAAAATTTATTGTGTATACCTGTTGAGAGTATTTCTTTGCGTTCCTTTGAAATATATGGTTCCTTATTGCCCAGTGACAAACGGGAACTCCGGGTAAGAATCTCTGACCGTATGCTCTTCTATGCAAACTGAGCTCTTCGTCATAACAGCATCCGGGCTGTGACAAGCAAGCTAGTACGCTACTCTCGACGTCAGTTCGGCGATCTATCACTTGACAAGGTATTCTTAAGAAAATAATACGAAATCATTATAAAATTGTAGGAGAGATATTTTACGAATACTTAGTTACTAAGTCGCCGATTTCTAGGACTGAAAATGTATCAAAATTACCTCATACAATACGGAATATTGACTTTACACTCCATCGCATTTGACGAGTACGATTCGGGCTTGCAGTTGTAGGGAAATTTATTGTTGTTGCACGTGATAGGAATATTTGGAAATATGTTTTGCTGGATGTGATGGTCATCTATGCAAAAGAAAATTAAGACATTAAGTAAAAATATTTTACAGTTTCAATACTGTTCTATTAAACCGTATATGGATTCTTGAAGAACAATCCTTGATTACTAGGGCTGGAATCCCATGCCTTTACAAATTAATTATGTATCTCGCTGTCTGGTTCAGTATGTCTAATCTCGACATGTCATAAAGTTAGGGGATCGTATACGTGACTTATAACAACTAATAGCCAACAGGCAGCGAGCATAATTGCTCGAGAATTGTCCACATTCTTCTTCCTCTGTTGACGCATTGGCAGAATTATAGGTGTAATGACGCACACCTAATTAATGGCCAGGACAGTACTTGGATCGAGTACATTTATTTTACTGAATTAATATATCTGCTATAGCTTGAGACTTTAAACCTTGACTCTCAACTAAAGGTCATTCAAAATTACCGAGCTTAATGTCTAATCTAAAATTGACTGCATTTTTAGGATCTTGCAATGATACAAAATTACAATGATTCTTAAACGTTTATATAAATCAATGTGATTGGATTTTCGGAGAAATATTACCTAGCCGCGTGAAATTTCCCATTGACATTGAGCGTAAGTATACTATTTATTTCAGAAAAATCTTAAAACATACCTGGACCATAACGTCTTTTGATCCTGTCATCTGAATTATTTTTACCGGGAATACGTATCCTATCTAGGAATAGAAAGATGGGTTGCAAAAAAACGCCATAAAAATATATTAAACTGTATAGGATTATTTTTGGTCTGTCAACTTACCGGTTTTTGTTTTACATCGTTTTGTAGCTGGGTCATAATAGCAGTGATGGTTAATGTAACACTGCCTTTGATTTTGTACCGGTTCGTTCGTGGATAGATCTTTACAATCCGATCTGCATACATCGGTCGGTCCAGCTTTTACTCTTTTTTGGCAAGCTGTATCTTGCAAACTCAGTGGAGTTAGGAACAGTAGAATCGAACCTATTGCCAGTGCGTATCGCATTTTAAATTTCTTTAAATAAAGTTAACTTTAATTTTGGATCTGAAACCATAGCATCGTGTTTTAGTTTGGCTATACTCGTTTTATCTATGCTGGTGCTACTGTACTGTGTCACGAAAATATTCCTACAGAAACAATATTAACAAACATATATCATTTTAAATTCAACTGATTTAATCAGTTTTTAAAATAAATATCGGGATCAGTAGTCCTTGAATCTTTAAATAGGACCCCGATCGGTACACCTCCAGTCCCGACAGAGATCTAAATTCCAAATGAACTCAAAATTTGAAACAACGTCTAATATAAAGATTTCTTTCAAAGGAACATTTCTTTGAAACTTTGTGTCCGTAATTTGCTTTGTAATTGCAAATGATTCAATCACATTATAGTTGTCCCTAATAGCGAGACTGCGTAATTCAAACCTAAAGATTACAGGATGGACGTCACGACTCTCGTTATCTTCACGGATATATAACATCGAACGACATGAGCTTTAATAATATTCCGTGTAATTGTAAATAATTGTTGAATTACTGCGGGAAGGATACGACGATACGCTGTTCGACGGAATGTCGCTGGGGAACTGCGAATATTGCCTGTACTAAATTAATAAATTCAGTGGAAACTGTGGACTAAGTCTCTCAGATTTGCACTTTATTGAAACCTGTCTGTATTCAAACAATATGGGAAAGAATATTTAAAAACTAGATTAGACGTGTTTGTGCCAAGAACTGAAGCTTTCGAAACAAAAAATATTGAAACTATCGCTAATTTTAAGAGTGCCTGGTGGGTTCAAATTGCCTTGTCATTCAAATCACCGCCACTTCATAAGGCTACTTGAATCGATTTACTTCACAAAAGAATAATTGATAAGCAATAGGACAAAATTGGACAATCACATATTTACCTTTTTCTAAGTTTTATGATAATGGAATAAATATTCCAGTGCTGTGTACAAAGGTAAAGAGTCAGCAAAAAATTTCGATCAAGCTTAGCTTCCCACCTATATTTTTACACATCACTTATATTTGAATGGCGTAAGGTCGAAAAATTCCATGAATCGAATCTGTTGAGCTGGATAAACTTCAAACTTAAGTAGAGATCGTGATTCGTCGTCATGAGACGAATGTTTCAGTGGCGTTGTTGCTGGGAAATTAATAGGATCGGGATTTATATTACTATGGATTAAATGACTGATGGCCGAGGCTTAAAGATTAAATTCTTCCGATTCGTCTACAAAAGACTTGCCTTAAACTAAGTCGTGGTCATTAAATTATTATTCATCAAAGTCATAAAAGTCTGAAGCAGTGAAAATCAGCATTATTGGCTTTAATAAAACACTGAGTTTTCATTACATAACACAAATTATATTTTCACATATAGAGGTTTTATATAGAACGTTTTCGCATACGAATCTGATAGATTACTCACGAAAGGTTCACTGTATTATGTCGTAATTCAGCCGATCAATACGGTAAATTTACTGTTTACTCCATGCATGTCATCCTCGAGCGTGCAATAACGTAAATTTACTGTTACCCATGTCATTCTCGCGCTTGATCCCATTTCTTTTCAGTCATTCACACGGACAAGTGTTGACAGCTCCGAAAACAGCTGGTTTATTTCACGGCTTCCATCTCTGCACAATGACCATTCGCTCAATTTGTCTACTCTGTTGTGCATCTTTGTTTATCAGCATCATTAGCAGCTTCAAAATCACGAGTGTAGCTGGAGCGAGTTTATTTTGCAGATAAGAATGTTTCGACAATCCGGCATGACAGAAATAAGATAGCTGAAGAATGCGGTGTACCAAGCATATTCATTCACCTCGTACCTTCTGTTAGTTATACGCGTTTTATTTACATATTCTGGTTATTAATTCGTAAATATGAAAGGACAGAATAAGAAGTTATAAAATATTTTACGTAGAGTAATTCAATGAAAGAAAGTGGTCAGGTCATTACTGAGCATTTTATCACTTGACATTAAGACACACAACAATTAGCTGAGATTTGAAGTGAGGTCAGGAATTCACCCGTGAATTTGCACCGTCAATTACGTGAATTTGCGTTCCAGGAAAATTGCCTGTTGCTTAATTACTTAATGAAGGTAGTTTCTGTCGCAGTTGTTACAATTATTTAGGTTTTGTCGTTCGAAAATAAATTAATTCATCCTTTAAGGACAGTCAGCAAGTCTGGGGCATATTAGTTTATAAAATATGATATTTGAAAATCATTTTATCGAGTTAATGAATTTAATTATATGAATATATAGTTTATGCAGCTGCTAAACAATTCCAACAATGATCATGACATTCTTAAATTATAGTAATTTTATCTAATGAAAATATGAATCAATTAAAATTAACTAATGATGCACTGTTTAGTAATAATTTTTCATTAATAACTACTTAGGTGGTGAAATAATAAAGGGTTTAATCTGATTATCTCAAGTACGTGAAATAAACAACGAATATAAATTGATGGGATAATGGATACAAGTGTTCTTTCAATAACCTGTTGCGAACATTTTTTTGAAGGTAAAAACTTTTCTGTGGTTTAAGAAGCACTATGGATGTTAGCAATCGCGATCTTAACGACCGACTATGCTCCATTCAAAGCGACCTCCGGAATTTTGCAAAAAATTTCGACAAATTGACGTCCTTAGTGTGTGATCAATCACAAAAAATGAATGCCATTTATGGCTGGTTGAATCAGCTGAACGTCGGCAATGTCTTATTTGGAGAAGCAAAGTCTGCCTCTGAAGTGTTGTCATCCTTATCTGCACCGTCTGCAGCTGACTCTCTTTCAACAAGTGATAAGCCGAATACCTGCCTGGAATCTGAACCAATTGCGATTCAAGTAAGTAGGGCTACAAAATCAGCCTCGACTGCATTTAGTGGAACTAGTTGCACATGACTCGCCTCAATTAGCCAATACATTACTTTCTAATGCATCAGACATGTAGCGGGTAAAGTATCTTCTACATTAATATATAAGGTCTAAAAGTAGCGATTACCGTTTATTATGACATATAAAACCGCCAAGCATGTACATCCTGGAGGATATAATGATTAAATGGAATGCCTGAGTTTGCAATTAAGATGAAGGATGCAAGTCAAGAATTGAAAAGTAACGTGATGCTTAATTCATATAATTGCCAGTAAAAGTGAATTATAAGAATAAAATAGTGTAGTTACTATAACTTCGCGATACTTAGTTACTACTCTATAGCCAGACAGTACTGGAGGAAGCAAAACTAAAAAGTTCGCCTGTCCGCCCTGTCTGAACGAGACTCTTGAAACGTTCCTCTTTTGAAAGATGTATGGAGCTTGCTACTCAAAATTCATCAGAGTGGGAATGATTAATAGTAAACATATGATATTTTTCTTACGATCATAATTCCTTCACGGCAACCCTTGAGGTTTTCTTTTGCGTCATGTAAGTTTCGTTATCTGTTACACGTCATTATTCTGCTTACGTCACAAGTAGCCTAGTTTCTGGGTTTCCATCAACTATGACGTCAATGAAGTTATTTTAGTCAGAAGAAGGCGCTTTGTTTGCACTTGCCACGTGACAGAAAAGTTAATGTTATATACTTCATCACAAACAGGCTAATGCAAAGAAGCCTACACTTCCGAAGACACGAATATTGATCCCGCCAAGATATAACCAAAGAGAAAACGAAATTAGCTCTGATTCTGAACTAATCACTGGTAGGTAATTGCTCCATATTAACCGGAGGCTTTTTCCCTTCCTGCTTTCTGGTCAGGAGTTCAGATTGATTTAAATCCAGTGATTGCAGTTAACCTGACGAAATTGCATTAGCAATGCAGTATAAAACAATTCATTCAGCTATCATGCAGAAATAAGTAATTTTGTTTTCAGGACCCAGTAGCAATAAAGGCGCACATGTTCCTCGCATAAGATTTCACAGCGCTGAATACGCAAGTAACGAAAACAGAGGAAATGGACTCTTTAAAACGAGCACTGCATATACTAAGACTAAGCAAGAGAAAGCAAAGCACCTCCCAAAGTCCTGTAAAACTGAAGTTACCGATTCTGGTAAACAAAATTGTAAATAAGCACAATATTAACTTTGTGCGCGTAATCTAATTCCTATCAATGAAATTCACTTGCAGAGCCAGAAGTTTTCGCGGAAAATAAGAATCATACGAGTGAAGAAAGTACGAACAATGTCACAAATCCTCCCCTAGATTTGCAAGATGCCCAGGCGCAATTAGACAAAGGATTTGCTCGCGATAACAAAACAAACCTTCGCGACGATAAACTCGCGGGTGTATCTGGCAACGAAATGAAAAACGAGAAGCTAGGGTCGATTGTCAGATCACGGTCGCCAAGTTTGAAGCTGTGCGGCGCCGAAATTGACAAGTCGGTATCGGACAGGCGCTCTCGTTCTATTTCGAGTGATTCCAAACGAGGAGGATCGAGTAGCAACGCTGTTGTTGTTGTTCAAGACTGTTCAGCAAAGAAAAAGGAAAATCCTAATAAAACTGGAGATGGTAACGTTTCAAAAACACTTGCAGTAAGCGATGACGAACATACACGTACCACAGAAAAACCAGCAGCAGGTGATGAAAACAAACAAGCGATCAATACAGAAAATATGAAACTTGAATCAACAAAAGAAATTGGAATTTCGGAGCAAGGAAACAATGAATCAGATTCAAAGAAAAGTCAGGGAAGTGTGAAGTCAGTGGAAAAAGACAATGTAGTTAAATTAACAGACGAAGTAATAGGTAAGTTGAATTTTTTCAGATAAGATAAACTTGTTAATGGCAGATTAACCATTTAGCAAAAGCAATCTATCACTTTTTATTCAGTTATTTTACAGTTCTGAATTATTGCTACACAATTCTAGTTTACCAATAGTAGAGTGATATATAATTTTCTGGTAGTTTTATTTTGTTTAACAAGTATTTGATGTCCTAATATTTTTTTTATTTTTCACCTAAATTGATAATTAGTTGTAGAACAAGAAGGAAACAAACAAAAGGAAAGCAGTAGCAAATCACAGTTTCCAAACAAAAGAATTTATAGCTGTACGCCTCTCGTATCTCTTGGGAATTCAATGGATGGAGGCAAAATGTACATAATCAAAATTGAATATTGATTTCACTGTGTGAATCTGTGATTGTATGAATACATTTTCTTACAGAACTGTAACTATGGAAAGACAGCATTCGAATTCTAGTACCAGTAGCGCTCCCGGCGGACTGAACATGAAACTAGGTGCATCTGACTCGGAAGACGATGACAATCAAGAAATAAGTACTGAACTGCAAATTTATCTTTATTGAGATAATATAAGTGAATATTTCTGCTTCATTGGCCGACTTGTATGCTTTTTTTCAAGGGATTGCAGAGATGCCGATCCCTTTGTTTACTCACAGAAATGTTCAAATCAAGCAAACGAATTCAAAATATTTCTATGAGGTCAAAGATGCTATTGGCGGGTGAGAATGATGACAATTCCCGTAGTTAAATACAATAATGCTAAATATTATTATTATTATTATTGATCAAAAAATCTTGGCTAAAATAAATTTGAAATTTGTAGAGGAAGGTTCGGCAGAGTATATCGCTGCGTGGAGAAAAAGAGTGGTTTGCAGCTAGCAGCCAAATGCTTCAAATGCAAAAAAATGAGCGAAACGGTACTACATACCAATTAAAAGTTCTCTATTAGATTTAGTATACAGCATCTCATTGGATACGATACATGATATATTTATCAAAATGTAATCACAATTTCTTATATATTCCTCCAAGACTCGACTGAAAGCTCGATCACTCAAAGTACCTATAAATTTTACTTCAAAACGAACCCAGCAAGAACCCGTGGATAAAGTAAGATTCTTCATATATTTTATCCATTATTGTCTTATTTACGACTAACAGAACTTTTGAGCTCAAAGATATATATCAGAATACGAGACCAAAAAACTTTCACTCTTATATAGAATACGTTAAAGTGATGCATTCGTTTCACAGGAAGACGTACGCAATGAAATTAGTATCATGAATAACATCGACCACGTGAATATCGTCAAGTTGTACGATGCTTTTGAATACGACAATACGATGATGCTTTTCCTTGAATAGTAAGTGTATCGGGAGTAGAATTCAGAGTGATATAAAGTAACAATTAACTCTTCCAAAACAGTAACCGCTACAAATGTACTCTTGTATACAGTTTGATATATAGTTCTTGATAGGTACAAAGTCATTTTTTTAGACTGAACCCTAATAATGTCATGTAACCTATCACACTTAAATATAGCAAATATCCTACAAAAAAATTGAAGCTGATTATAGGTATTAATATTTATTAATTTATTCCGAACAAATTAAAGAGTCTACACGATCTTTAATTTATGTAACCTAATATCATCAGTAAATACAGAAGTTACATAATTATAATTTATCATCATTAACGATTGACCCAGGTAATGCATTTGATTGTCAGAGAAAACAGTCACAGGAAATTAAAGCCTTATTGTGATTATCATAATATTAAACATTTCACAGCATGGATGGTGGTGAACTGTTCGAAAGGGTTCTTGCTGATCAATCAGAACTTACTGAGTTTGAGGCCATTTTGTATATGCGTCAGATTAGTAAAGCAATGCAATATCTCCACAAAAATCTCATTCTACATCTAGATCTGAAGGTTTGTACGTTTTTTTTTTAATATTGATTCTTTGTTAAATTTTGTTTATAAAATAAAAACCCTTACTGAAATTTATGTAAAACTCTTATTTGGTATAGCCTGAAAACATCTTATGCCTGGACAGAAACTCCCATCACATCAAGATTATTGACTTTGGTTTGGCAAGAAAGTAGGAAATTTTTACTGAATAATATTTATTATTGAAGAAACTAAATTCAATTCATTGTTATCTAGGTATAATCCAAGACAAAAACTGATGATTCACTGGGGAACCCCTGAGTTCATTGCACCCGAGGCCTTGAATTATGATGTTGTCAGTGCAGCATCGGATATGTGGAGCGTTGGTGTAATATGTTATATACTGTAAGAGCTGTTGTTGTTGTTGTTGTTATTCGTAATTGGAATGATTTGTGGCTTACTTTTGTTTCTTCCCTGATTATATAGCCTGAGTGGAGTATCACCATTCCTGGGTGAAACCGACAAGGAAACTATTGAGAATATTATTGATGGGGAATGGGAATTCGAAGAAGAACACTTTGCTATAGTCTCAGATGAAGCAAAAGATTTCATATCACGGTTATTGGTGGAGGAGAAGAGGTATACCCTTTGTATTTCTTTTATTATTCTCTATGGAAATGTACGTACTACTTGACTGGTTTAAGTTACATGGTTGCGACATACGGATTAGAATTTTTTTTTTCGATTCACTCGCATGATTGAGTGCTACACCTTAATCATCAACAAAATTTTGTTTTACCATATAGTGGTCGGATGAGTGCTGCTCAATGCCTCCGTCATGAATGGCTCGCAACACCATTGACCAATCAAAGAAAACAACGTCTGGAAAGTAAACATCATCTTAAAAGATTCATGGCAAGGATGCATTGGAAGGTAGGTGCGTATGGAAAATTGGTTATTCTTTTATAACTTTTTCTACATCATAAAATATTGTTTTCTACACAGGCGGGCCTAGCTGCTGTAACAGCAGTGAACTGGTTATTCAGTAAAAACACTAAAATTTCTAAGCCGATATTCCATGATGGTACTTCGGTTGATCTGTGAGAAATCCTTGAAAAGCAAGGCAGTTCAAAAAAATCAAATGAACTGTACACAACAAATTGAATTCATCATCAAGTTCATTTTAAAATAAAGGAAGACCAAACACTAACAAAAGCAGCAAGAGATTTACTAACTGCAATTATTGTTGTTGTCTGTACTGCTGATTGATTAGTCTGTCAGATTTTTCTAGTTGTGATCAGATAAGTTTATTTAGTCATTCATCAGAATTGTTGTTCATGGTTTAGCGTAAAGTTGTAGTTTAAAGCGTGGATACAATTTGTATTGTGCATACTCTTGTGTAATGTTTGATCTTCATTTACAAATAATTTAAATTAAAAAAAATTGTATTAATGCTTTTTTTAAAGCATCATCAGGGATTTGCTTCAAGTACAATGAACAACGATATTTCCTAACTTATAATAGTGCACCTTCGTATATACGAGTAGTTTTCTTTCGTAGCTGAGTATTGGCAAATCATTCACATGCTCCAAGGGTCTACTGTACCCATGTCAGTATCATGATTACATATCTTGCATCTTTTTTCTCTTTTTTGTTTTGTTTATAAAACCATCTTATATTTCTTATAATGGAATTTTACACACCCAGGACTATACCCAGTACTACTGGATTCCCGGACATTGCCAGTATTTGTCTCAGTACTCAGGTTACCATTTTTTTTCTGATAGCAATAAGCTTTCTATTCCAGTATGTGTGGTTTTGTCAGCCATAACTTCAGACATACACAAATTCCTTTATTTAAAAGATTCAACCATTGATGCATCAAAACCCATTTGTTTTATATCTTTACCAGTTTCATTGTAAACAGCAAAAGGATCGTCTCTTGTGCTTCTACATCCTTATTTCTTCCACAATACTGGATTTTCACAATGGCATGAAAATTCATTACCATTGAATGAAAGCAATGCCAATTTACAACATTTCCCAATGCCTGTCCATGAATACGAGACAATTTTCAAATATTTTCTATATTTGTGAATTGATTAACCATTGACAAAGAAATAAATATTATCCAAACAATTTATCCATCTTTTCTTTAGAAAACTAGTCCACGATATATAGCGAAGCAGCCAGCAAAAATCACTAATCCCGATAATATTTAAACACCTCGTGCACCTCAAAGCCATCCTTTCATGCAATATCAATGAAAGAAAGTGAAGGCTCATTACATTTCCTTGATGCGAATTAAACAGAAGACTGCAAGAAATTCAAAAACGAATAACCAATTGTATCTGAAAGGTTGACGCAAAGCACACTGCACCATATAAAACCCTAATAATTTCTATGAAACCCTTGCTCAGAAGACAGCACTTATAATATACAAGACACAAAACACTTTGGATTCAAAAATATCTTTTATCATTGCCAAACAATATACGATAAACTTCTCCATAATCTCCGAAAAAATCTTTTAATCATCTTCATAGAAAAAGTACTGTCCAGATTTTTTCTGTTCCGCATCCTTGACAGAGTTAAGTTTGTTGATACGAGGCCTAAAGTTATTTGGATCCCTACGGAAAGTGATCTCTAAAGAGGAGAGGAACTTGTTCATCCCGATGAGGAGGTTTTGCGGAGAGTTAGCCGTGGTGTTTATAGATGGCACTCCATCAAACACTATGACTCGGTCTGCAAGGTACGTCGCCATGATGAAATCGTGCTCCACAACGAATGCTGTCTTCTTCTCGTGTAAGATGAATCTTTTTATGACTTTGGCAGCCATGATACGCTGCTCGGAATCAAGATAAGCGGAAGGTTCATCAATCAGATAAACATCGGCAGGTTTTCCTAAGCAAAGAACTAACGCTACGCGTTGAAGTTCTCCTCCGGAAAGATTTAGAACCTCTTGGTCAATTATACTGTCGATTAGTAGGGGTTTCATAACATCTGTTATGAACTGTGGATGAATGTAGGCCGCTCTAATTTTGGAATGTAGCAGCTGCCTGACTGTGCCTTGAGATTTAGGACTTATCTTTTGGGGCTTGTAACTAATGTTTAACACAGGAACTTTTTCTCCGGAATCAGGTTCTAAACGACCAGCTAACAGCCGGATCAAGGTGGTTTTCCCGGTCCCATTTTCTCCAAGCATAACAATAATTTCCGAGTCTGTAAATTCACCATGGCAAACATTGAGCTCAAATTCCCCTAAGGTTTTCTTCATGTCATTGAAATGATAACGCCTCATTTTTTTAATGTCTTCTTCGCTGTCAGCGTTCTCGGAAACTTTAAAAACCAATGACGACTCGCGGAATCTCAAATTTTCCGTAGGCACAAATCCATCCAAGAAAATATTGATGCCTTCGCGAACAGAGAACGGCATGGTCACAACACCATACACTCCCGGGACACCATACAAGCAACAGATAAAATCTGACAAATAATCGAGGACACTGAGATCGTGCTCAACCACTATGACATAATTAACTGCTCTAAGTAAGATCCGGACTGCCCTAGCTGCATTCAAACGCTGTTTTACATCCAAGTATGAAGATGGTTCATCAAACATGTACACGTCAGCATTTTGAACACATACAACAGCTATCGCGAATCTTTGTAACTCTCCTCCGGATAAGTCTTCAATATTGCGGGATGAAACCAGATTGAGGTCGAGCAGGTCGCAAAACATAGACTGCGATCCGGTATCATCTTTTTTATCAAGCATGGTCTGTACCGTTCCCTTGACGGCTTTAGGTATCTGATCTACGTACTGTGGTTTTATGACAGCTTTCAGATCATCCTCAACAATTTTTGTGAAATAATTCTGCAGCTCAGAACCACGAAAATAAGTCAGGATTTCCGACCAGTCAGGAGGATCGTCGAATCGTCCGAGGTTCGGCTTTTGCTTTCCCCCTAAGACTTTCAATGCTGTCGATTTTCCTATTCCGTTTGTACCGACCAAACCGAGCACTTCTCCGGGTCTTGGGATCGGTAAGCGATGAAGCTTGAACGAATTGGCGCTGTATCTATGCGTCGTGTCTTTTTCCAAATTGCTGGGGAGATTGATGATAGTTATCGCTTCGAACGGACACTTTTTCACACAGATACCGCAACCTATGCAAAGTTCTTCAGAAATCCAAGCAATTTTAGTAGTTGGATATACTTCTATACACAATTTCCCCATTCTGACGACTGGGCAACTGCGCTTGCATTCCTGGCGACATCTTTTGGGCTTACACTTGTCAGAATTTACTATTGCTATCCTAGTATTTCTTTCAGCCATTTTTCTTATTTTATTTACATATAGATTCTAGAAAATGATTTTATAGATTTCAATTCAACCTGCTAGAGAAAAGAAAACATTCCACCATCTGTTAAATAACATAAAGCACAGCTGACACGAACCAAGTGTAAAACATGTGAGCCGCCACACCACCATAAGAATCAGCGTTACGCTGGCCCGATTTTGCATCGGCAGGAAACCGGTAAGCGATAGAGTGTAATTATAAAGATTGGTGACAAATTTAGTTAGATATATCGACAAAGTGTGTTTATTTACGATACATATATTTAATAATTAGAGTATATAGCAGAATATTAAACCCACGTGTATGAAGAATACTGATCCCTTTGCTTCCCAGTTTTCCGCCGGTTCAAAATCGGGCCAGCGTAACGGCGCTACGTAATTACAAATCTGTACATGCAGGTAGATATAATCACTAGAGAGATAATTCAATTCAACATCTATGAAATAATATAATACTATAACGAAGTACCCTTAGGCTTTTGCATATATAGTGAAGACCGGGATTGACAAGTTAATACTCATAACTAGTATTGCGTAGATCCACACACACACATATATATATATATATATATACATATTTATTTCATGCTTCCAGTCATACGGATCCTAATAATACTATGCTCCTGCAATCATTGTCGATTTTTTTCGAAATAATATAAGAAATACATTGCTTTTAGTGTTACAATGAATAATCTGAAGCTATGGACTGGTTTACTACCTTCTTAGCTTCGAGCGGTTACGTAAAGGTCAAAGGTCTCTCTGCANTCGTACTTCTTCTTTTGCCACAGCGAGTTCTCAATTGTTGAGAATAGCAGAGCGAATGTTACTTTTTAGCAGATTTGAATCACAGGATTTCTGTCAAATCCACACCCGATACCATGTTATGGAATGATTTTATCAACAGTATCATATATTTATATTATTGCGTCGCCAAAAATACCTTGGCGACCATATTTTATTCAAATGTCTACTCAACCCGCCCTGTGGCAATTGTTTATTAAACATTGCGCTTCATAAAACACCGAAAATTACTAGCTAAATGAACTGGTTGAAAAGGCTTAAATTCTTTATCTGCTAATCAGTGAAGAGTGTTTTGCATAGTGAAAGTCTTCGTATATTTAAGTATGGACTCCATATACTTATGCCATCCAAATTTTGGTACTAGTGCAGTACTGTGATCCCACTTGTGTTAGTATTCAAATAGTCCATTTCTGAAACCTAAACGCCCAGACTTAATTACATCAGTATAAGACACAGAATGTGTGTACCTGCGATACCCTATCAGCAATATTACTTTGCTCAGTGAATAAATTGCTGTCTTCTTGAAATTTCGATAACACATCTCTATGTTTTTCAGTATCAAGTTATATCTCGTTAAAACCTTTGCCATTGATTGGAAGAGAAATGATAGTGCTTCTGAATCGATGCATAAAATAACGAGACCTAACAATGTGGTTAATTTGGAAGAGGAGAAAAGGCTGATGCATAATATGCACAATTACAGAGGTGTTTATCATCAAGACTATATTAATTCTCTTTCGCCTTACCATACTTAGTATTTTACTGGTTGATTGAACTTTGAACCATTATTTATTATTACTATGAAATTAATCAGTGTTACTATACTGTGTATACCTTATTTTCTTGTTTGGGGTTTGGGTTAGGGTTGGAATTGAAATTTAAAAGAACTGAGATTTGTTTGAAAAAAAGACTTAGAAAAATAAGGTCGGCCGCATACTATAGTAACTCCAATTGTTCTTATTATCAACTTTCTCTTTACTATATTACATAATTTAATATATTCTATAGCTTATATTTGACTTATATTGTATCACCGATATCTGTGTCTTGTCATTGCAGACCGTAGCTTTCACAACAGCAGACAAAACAACGAAAGCATTTTATGGAGCCACATACAGCAAGTTTGTCGGCGAGAGGAAGATATCGAGGGTCGACTGACCGCTGCTTCGCAGCTGCTGGAATTTGTTACGAAGCCTGTTCACAAAACTGTAAATTTTTCTCCTTTTATTCAATCTTCTTTCATTATGTTTCTATACAAAATTTATATTTGTTCTTTTTTAGGTTTTATCCCGAAATTTAGACCAAGTCCTGAACTCTCTTCTAGATGTTTTTTTTGAAAGAAGCCCGGAGGATTTACAGCAAAATGTCACCTGTATTTTCACTCAAATAGGCTTAACTCTGGCCTACGATTCGTACACATATTTCCAGGTATTTAAATGATATGACTTGCATTTGTTTTTTGTTTTATTTTAGACGCATTTTCATATTCATGTTGAGGATATGAACAGAATCATTCTAGCATTCTTATCGAATCCTATTCTTCAGATTGTTTCTCCTAATACTGCATTATGTGCTGTGTACATAAAATGTAAACGAAACCAATCCAAAAATAATAAATATTTTGGAAATCGCAGTCTTTAGGATTTGAAATTATGTATTGGCATGCCTAGATATGTTACACATAGAAATATTTTGTTTCACGTTCAGTGGCTGAACCGACAACTCCAGAGTATTGCCAGCGACAGTGTACAAAATTATCTACTGCAAAGTCTCACGAAATTGCTTCAGCAGGATCGTGATTACAAATATTTTGGGAAAGTAATTGGTATAATTCTTTCATCATATTTCTTGCATGACACTGTATCAAGTTTTTGCCTTCACATCTACAGTAATTTTTTCCTAGGTATACTGATGGAAGCGCTTCAAAGTTTGTTGGAAAATGTGGATGTCTCTGAGCACTTGCACATATGTGTCGATCCTCTCGTACTCATTTCTCAAAGTTACCCACAGGTACTATGCATAAGTTGTTTTTTTCTGATATTTCCCCCTTGACTTGGCACTCTTTTATAAACTGCTATAAAAGTCTCCAGTAATGAAATCACAATCCCGGTATCTTTTTTCAAAGGTGTTTTCAAAACATTTTCGTGACACTGTTGATATCTTGGTTGGCTGGCATATCGATCACACCCAGTCGATTTCTCTCATCATGTATTGTGCGGGTATGTCATTCGGCCATTCAAGTTAAATATTCCATGTCTGAATTCTAGGTTTTATTGTATTTTGTATTTATCTTTTTCAGGCTCGCTTATAAAACTTCGACTACACTGGCAAGCTGATATGGAATTCTCATTGTTACTGCTGAATCAGTTTTTGGAAGATATGGAAGCCTACGCAGAGGTGATTTTTTATAAACTTATATTGGTTCTTTGGTATTCAGTAAAATATTTTAAATTAAATTAATATCCATCGACTTAAGTGTTTTTGTATTGCTTAATTTTTCAAATTTACCATGTATTGGAATTAATAAAACAATTTTGTGCATGTTTTGTTACAAGACCAATGCTAATGATATACTATTATATAATTCAATAATTAAGAAACCAAATATTCCTAACTTCAAGAGCATGCACAAGTCCCATTTGAATGGATGTTATCCCGATGAAGCAACACATTCAGACAACCCGAAAGTTGCCGCACTAATGCGTACTTTTTCTACGGTGGTAAGGAGTATCGGAACCCTATTTCATACAACAGAAAATTCTCAGATTTCAGATTCATATATCCTGGAGGTAAATCGTCCTTTTTCATCAAGACTATTTTTCGATGGCAATGATATTAATTGCCTTTTGCTGTGCTTCTTCCCGATTTCTAGATGCTCCATCGGGTCATCATTTGTGCACAGCTGGTAGGTGATTCTTCGTGCGCCGTGTTATGCGCTGCTAACGAATGCATTCAGTTGTTGATCGCTGCGGTTCAGTGGAAAGGAGAAGAAATGCTTTCAGAATCTCTGCTCACTTATGTTGTTCATGGTGTAGAAAGATCACACACAGAACAACAACTGTTGCTCGTCTTGAGACTGGTTACAGTGGTAAGTGGAATATCTGTTTTTGAAACACTGTTTCATTCTAACTTGTGCTAATAGAGTGTCAAGATTCTGAACCTTGTCTTTTTTTGAAGATGGTGCAAGAAATAGGGTCCGCTCTCCCAGCTTGGTTTATCTTGGGTCTCCTGGGTCCAAGTTCTCGGCTTCTGCCATTAAAATACAAAAGGAATCCCAAGATTAGTTCAGAGCTGCTGTTGCTCTATCAAGCTTGTCTTTCGGTGAAAAGTGTTTCTCTCCTTGAGACTGCCTACAAGTTAGTTCACCAATTCAGGTTTTCTATAGCTGATTATATGTAGTAACACTGCTAACTTTATTTAGACATGTAGTGTGGGAATTGGAATATGCACTCAATCGACTGATTGAAATGAAATACTTGAGAAAATCAGCAGGTGTCATTTGCATTTTGAAAGATAATCCATTTTCGGGAAGCAAAGGCCAAAGACCTAATGCAGAGTCTCCAGCAAGGTTTGTAATTTTTCTTCTAGAGATGAAGTGAATATAGCTCTATAACATATTGAATAAGTAACCAAAATAAGCACAAAAATTTATTGATGTGTAACCTTTTTACTAGTAGCATAATTCATTTATTTATCATCAAATTACCCTGCAATTGTATATTTATTCATCACTTACCAGTAACTAGTGGTGTCTGCTGTTGTATCACAGTTTCTATCATTCTTACACTCAAAGTCATAGCTGCAGTATTAAAGTGTGTTCTCTGGTTAACCTAATTCAGCAGAAACCCATACGCTTGGACATCCACTCGTAATCAAGAAGAGCAGTACATGCTGAAAACAGCTCTCTTTAATGTCGCCGCCCTCTCTGAGGTAGCTGATGTGAAGAATTCTATCATTGGGGTATTATATTTAATATCAGTTTATTTATTTAACTTCCGTAATATTGTGATTGCATCGACTCGTCATATTTATTTTATCACTCAAGATGTATGCTTTGTATCCGAGCATTTTTGAACTCCTGCATTCGGAGCTTTCAGTGGTTCACGATAAGCTGTCAGCTCACTACCCGACCTTACAGTATGCTGTCTTATGCACTCTGTTTTCACATTGCCAAAGGTATTTGACAACTTGTGTACTTTCTTATATAATATTTTACATTGCTTGTTCTCTAAAGCCTGTTATAAAACTAATTTTAAATGTGTTTTTCAGACACAAGCAGTTTTTGAGCAGCTACTTGGGTGTCATAGCTCCAACCAAAGGCAGTTCTGCAAAATCGACCCCCACAACAGTCACGATAACTCACAGGCATTATCCCGAGATCTTAGCCCAAATATCCGTGCTTCTCAACAGAAAAACTTTGACTTCGTCCTCGAGGTCCTGCTCATAAACAAGATTTAAACTTTGAAACTACTAACAGATTAGAAATTAGTTTTTATTGGCGTTTTTACAGGTCCCTACTTCTGCATTGGTCACTTGAAATCATGCAGCAGATAAAACAGACAAAAGATAGCTTGCCATTGTTGATAGCTGAGCCGCAGTTCGCTCATTTTTTGCAAGCTCTTTCGCTTTCCGGTGAGCATGCAAAATTTTGTACACAATCACACTTCCCACATGAATATAACTCAAATTATTTTCTTATAGTCGAAATTAGGAATACTAATGGCTTAAACGCTCGCATATGTTATACTCATCATTCCTTTCAGGAGATAATGCTGGCAGCGGCCATACCTCCCTCGTATCAAAATGCCTTTCAACTCTCTTTTCCATGCTTAACATTGGCACTTCGCTGAAATCAGAATCTCTCCTACATAAGCACTTGTGTGGTGTAGGCCTGGAACTTGCGTTAGCTCACATGTGCAGCACTAAAAAAGAAGTGGAAAAAAACAGTTTAAAACTGCTGCAAAGCATACCGGTTGATCAAATAGCCAGGTTGACTAAAACAATTATTATCTTTTAAATCTAAAGAGTTGTCTTATTTCCGAACTTCTATTCGTAAAATAGCTAAATGTTTTTGTGTTGTTTTTTATAAAGCTATGGCAATGGATCTTTGAGAAAAAATCTCATAGAATCACTGGTGGCACAGACATCTAAGTCACTCGAACAGAAGAACAGAAAGCACAGCCGTCTTCAAAATAGCATGGACGCTGTCACGGTCAGACAGATCTGGTTAGCTAAACGATTCCACATGACAAAACAAACGCCTCAAGGACAACAGGAAAATGCTTTCCATGCCCATCATTTTCAATCTGTTATGGAGCGTATGGTGAAGGGTTTAATACATTGCGAGTAAGGACTATTCGTAACTGTCATATTAGCCAGCCTTCTCTTTTCAAAAAGTTATTTGCATAGTGATTGAATGATTTGACCTTGCAAATGCTATAAATCATGCATCCGTGAATATCATTTCTTATCAATAATCAAATATCTATTATATTAGGAGTGGCGAGTGGCTGGAGAGACTGTTTTGGAACTGCCACAGATTTAACCATCAACACTGCGGTCAGGATGGAACCGTTTTTTCGAATTTCAATTTCCTGCATTGGTGGGCCGTCTGGGAATGCGCCCTTTACACTGTTTCCAACAAATTGAGGACACCTCTCGGAAGGCCGCAGGATACCTTCCAGAAAATTGAAGGTCAGCTATCATAGACTAATATCCAGCTTAGCGGTAAAAGTTTTTCATAAATAGGATACTCATTCTTTTACAGGAGTATTGAGAGATTACGAGCAGCAACTAAACTTGTCCCTCCAGAATTCCAAACAAAGCTCGAATCTTAACAACCTCATCAAGGTTGTTAACAACGTCATGGCTGCAGAGAAACATGGGTTCGAGTGCTCGATACAGGCTGTTATACACCGACCTCACATACTTTTGCAGTTTCTTGACTGCCTCGAAAAACTCATGTACAACGCTTACGGGGGATGCGTGTCTATAGCTTGTCAAAATAAGGTCACTCATTGGCATTTTTCAATACACAATATTGTGATGTGCATTTTAATTATAGTATCCTAATAATCATTTCATTGTTGAGAATGTAGGCAGGACATGAACCATCTGTACATCAAACCATGGAACAATGCTAATTTATGTATTGTATCTTCACAGACTGTTCGAACATTCTTTTCCACAAACCGCCCGACATGCGAACAATGGCTCAATCGTCTGCGACTGGCTGCCATTAGAGTAGCGTTGCATTGTGGCAACCCATGCGTGGCACTTTACCATGGGCAAAAAATTTTGCAAGATATGAAGCTGAATAATAAAACTCAAGTATTTTTATAATTCTGTCCTCCATTTTGTTACTGTTTCTTTTTTCGTGCAGTCGAATCATTGTTAACTTTATTTCAGGGACCTGAATTCGAAAGAGCCTTGTTTATGACAGTTGAAGCTCTTCTGAAACTTAAAAGTCCCCATGCCATTGAAGGAATATACAAATGGTGCAGGGAAATTAGTAGATCCCAGCACAGCAACTTATCAACTAGCGCTGTAAAACAGCTGTGGTCTTGGCTGAGACCTGCTAAGAGCCAGGCCTGCGATAGGTGCTTAATAGTTACATCGTGTGTATGAAATTCTCTCTATCTCAGCTTTAAAATATGAACTTCTTTTATAGCTATGAAGAAGCCATCAAAGAATACCTCCCTGTTTATCACGACCTGTCGAAGAAAGACATTGCAGAAAAAAGCGCTCTCTCTACTCAGCTGCAGTCGACCAAATGTTTCGTGACTCAGCAGGTTCAATTAATTGTTTTATTTTTGGGGAAATTTCCTTTTCCCATGTTTGTTTGAATTTTCATTTTGTAAACTTTATTGTTGGTCATTTAACCATCTGTAGTAGCTGCTGATATCATAATTATAGTATCAATGGCAACACGGTATTTTGTGCATTATTACAGATAGCAAACTTGCTACTTGGAACTTCATGACTGGGAGGATGCAGTGAAGTGGATCAAAGAAAGTGAAGAATCTTCTGTTGATTCGATTGAAACTTTCCTACCTGATGTGGAATATGTAAAGTGAGTGTCAGTCTTCAAAATTTAGGAATGTGTTTTCTAAAACATCTTTCCTGTAATATTAATACTATATATTTTTACTTCTATTTGTCTCTTGGTCCATTTACTGCATATTGAATTTTCTTTCATTAATTCCATCTTTAGGGCTCTGAGCCACTTTGAGCAAGAAGACTTCAAATCTGCTGAAGAAAACTGTAAAAATGTTCTGAAAACGCTTTCCTCTGTCGCCCAGAACCAATCCCAGACTAACAAAACCGAACTTAATTTCTTTACGTCCTGGAGACGGCCCCAGCTCAAAATGGCCGGTGACATGTATCTCATGTTGGCTTACATGACCGGCATTGACAAGAATACAAAGTAAGATATCCTAAAATCAAATATTTTCATTCCGTTTTCCTAATATTAATTTCGTTTTAGACTCAAAGCTTCGATAGAAAAAGTTAAGATTGTCGCTGAGAAGGTTACACAGCTGATGGTACACTCCTGGCCAGTGACGGTGGACCATGATTTTCTGTCAATCTATACCATTGCTAACTTCATTTCTACACATGAGCCGGTAATGCTTTATTTCTTTGTCTAACCCAGTTACGCTTTATCTCCATTGCCATTTCATTTCTTTATTTTTTGTTATTAGTTACTGTGTATTATGTTGTTCAGTGTGTAAATATTTTCAATATCGTACATGTTTACACCATTACCAACGATCTAATAACTTAATTAAAACTGCAACTAAATTAAACATACGCTTTAAACGCAGTCGAACAGCAATGCCTTCCCGATATCTCGTAACGAAACAAGAAAGTTTGTGAATTCCAGAATCCTTTCTTTCTTGGGAAGTCCATATGCCAGAGAAAATAAGATTGTTGTAGAAGAGGTATGTCAATATGCATTACTGTGTTTTATTTCTTGCCTATACTAAATTGTCTTTGCTTGTACTTTGTAATCTTTTTCCAGGATTTGTTCAATTTGCACTTAGCTACCTGTACTAATGCAAGAAAATCGAGAAACTTTCAGAGAAGTTTAGCACTGCTGGGAAAGCTCACAAAGGAATTTGTTCCTGGGTGTTTTAAATGTGATAGGTAATATGTAGTTCTTGCCTATATGTTCCTGGCAATAAGTCTAGAATTTTGAAGCATAACAACATATCCTGGAGATGATGAAATAGTTAGATGAGAAAATATTTATATTGCTATCAGATAATATTGAAATTTTTGATAAGGGAAATTCATCTTGCATAATTTTCACACAGAAGTCATCAACTGCATATTTATTTCAAAATCTCGAGCGGAAATGAACAGAGTTATTTTATTTCAAATCAGTGATGCTGATAATACCAAGTTGGAAGAATTGTTCCAAACGTGTAAGACACATCAATCGACATCCGAAACAAAGTCGAGCTATTTCTTGAGCATTGAGTGTGAACTTGGGAAGGTCCTCACCTCTATGGGCAGGACTAACGATGGCTTGTTGTTAATGACAAATTCTCTGCTTTCGCGTCTCGATTCAGGTTTTCTCATAATTTATTTTTCAGTATCAGTTGTTAATATATTCGTGTAGTTGTTAGTTTTTTAGAAAAGTCATTTTGAGCAAAATCTTTATCAGGTCAAGAACCCTCAGCATGTTCCAGCACCATACTATCTCTTGTGAAACGTCTGCAAACCGAGTGGAAAACTTTGGGGCCATCTTTTCAAGGACTTTTGAGGTAGATTAATCAGCTTTTATTCCGCTTGTTGTTTACACCTTTGATCTAAGTTATGTATTGTAGTAGCTAGTGTACATGATTATGTCTGTGGAAGATCAGTATGCTCTATTCTAGTTCCATATGTAAAATACCACTCTAATTTATATATATATATACAATAATTTACATATCAAAACACATATGCATGTGTAATTTTAAGAGTTGTTACTTTCAGTAAGTTGAATATGAAGTATGTGTATTAGAATATCTCCCACACTCATTACTCGAAATATATATCTTCAGGGAAACCGAATTCAATCTGGAAAACGAACTCCTCACCAAATGTTATCTTCTGCGAAATCACGAAAAAGTAAAAGCGGATTTCGACCGGTTGCAGTACGACACAGAACTTATTGAAGAAGGTTTATCTCGCTGAATAGATTAAAAAAGAATACGTTTTTATGATCATATATAATAATTCATGTATCGCATTCATGTATTCTGTATTTTGTATAGCCAATAGCGAAATATTTCTCGGAACATTGCTGCGCACAGCCACTGCCCAGACACCTATGCTTGCCAAGGCTTGGCTGAATTCTGCCACGTGGTTCTACAAGTGGGGTCGAAAGATAATCGACACCATCAGGTTGGGTGTTAAATTTTTGTTTGTAGACTTGAATAATAGTGACTCGGGTCATTGGTTGAAAATAACAAGAAAACATATTTTTCAAAAATCATTTCATGACCAATAGCCCAATGTTTCCCTGAATTAGCTTGTGTATATTTCTAAAGTTTTCATGGATACTATTGTTCTTACAGTAACAAAGGCTCTATTGAACTGATGAACGAAGAGAAGATCCAAGTGCAAAACATGCTTGCACCATTCAACGTAACATCCGATCAACTTTCAGCAGTGTATAGAGTATTATGCCAGTGGCAGAATAACATAACTGATGTAGAGGTACTCTTAAGATTCTTTGTATTGTCATATCTATGCAATTAAAATAATATCATTCTTTTTTTAAATGTAGAATTCACCAGATATTGTGTCAGGAAGCCTGAAACAGCAAATGAAATCGGATTCTTTCAAAGTCATTCGCGGGCGTTTGCTTTCTTCCTGCGGGGAGTGGCTGCAACTGTTGCCAGAAGCCGTTACTCATTCTCTAATAGCGCTATGGCAAAAGATATGCGCTCGTCTGTTTGCTCAATATCATGCATCGGCTCATGCTTATTTCCAATTTCTGAGGCTCAATGTTACAAATAAGGTTAATAAGCTTTATGGTATTCTTTGCGTCCCTGTCACCTTCATCCAGAAAACCTCCTAAGATTAGAATATCTCATGCAAAGGATAATATTGAATTAAAACTGGTCTTTTTCTCTTGGGAATTTTTAATGGTGAAATATCTTCTAAGAACTCAAATATATCCCACATGAATGAAACCTCACTACCTCTTGTATATGGGTGACCATTTACCTCTTTTACATGTTCTAGACTTACTTCCTATATGAAGACAGCAACGTTATCGCAACACTCCGCTTATTGCGGTTGCTCGCTAAGCATGCTCTTGAGCTGCAAGCTACACTTATGGATGGACTGGCTAAAACACCAACCTATCCTTGGAAAGGTATACCTTGCAGTGATAATTATTCCTTCCTTCATTTAACTTGGCTGCAGAACGGTAGACAGATATATAATTATGTTTTTATGTTTGGATTTTCCACAGGGATTATACCACAACTTTTCTCTCGTCTCAACCATCCCGAACCGTATGTGAGAATCAGCATTTCCGATTTGTTATGTAGAGTTGCCAAGGACGCGGCTCATCTCGTTGTTTATCCGGTTGTTGTGGCAACAACAAGAACCGACAGGAAATCAAGAACCATTCTGTACAATGCAACTTGTGATTCCTTAGAAGTGGAAGTACGACATATGATAATTTGAATTTAGTATTAATCCTTATTGTATGGATATACTAAATGTGACTGTAATATGGTCTTTTCTTCAGGGGGATCAGGACTCGCAGAACAACGAAGGTGGTACCACCATGGATCGAGTCGCCAAATCTCTGGAGTCCACAGACAGTCAAGAGTCTAATACCATTGGTAAAGAGTGGTTAATTAAATGTAGTAGTAGCACCTTACGCACAGCGTTACATAAAAAATGCCAACCTCGGCTTTAAAGCTACTGCTAAATTTATTAACACAACACGATTTTTCATAGTAGTTGAAATCAAACTGCATATAGCATTCTATGCTATCTCCCAAAGAAAAACTTCATGAACAGAACATAATATAATATAATATAATAACTAAAATTTGGTCATCTCACATTATACAGCCTGTCACAATACTGAAAAAAATATAGTAATAGTACTTGTGTTGGAGCTAACCGTTCTCTGTGTGGATTTCCAGAAATGTCCAACAACATTGGACTTAATGTTGAAAACGCAGTTGATGCATGTTACCATGCCGTCCTTGATGCCCTCAAGCAAGAAAATTCAGACATGGTCGATGAAGTTCAACTGCTTGTGTTGGAATTACGTCGGATAACACTGCTTTGGGATGAACTATGGCTTGGAACATTGAACCAACATCAGCATGATGTTATGCGGTTAGTGACTATTGTATTGTAGATACTAATATGTTGAATATTGTGATACAACATGGCATTGCCTCCTTTTGGGACAAGGTTGTATACATCTCGGAAAGTTGACAATAATCTGACTATTGTGTTAATCTATTGTAAAAGGGTTTATCAATCACATTGAAGCTTATTACTTATTTTGTAACTCTTTGATTCTAATATTGTTAAAACCTTTTTGATATTTTTTTCGCAGACGTCTTCATCAGCTACATGAAGAAGCTAAACGAGTGAATTTGAACCAGACTTTGTCGAAGTAAGTCTCTCTCAACACAGTATTTACAAAATATAAAACTCTTTCTTACTTTTTGTCTATTTTTAATTCAGAGAAGAAAAACACACCATTCTAAGGGAACAACAGCAGGCGATCATGCGTCCCGTCGTCTATGCGCTTCGTCGAGTTCAGCGTATCACCGCGATAACTCCAGAAACTCCTCATGAGAAATGGTTCGCTGAGAATATGCAGCCGTTGGTTGATCAAGCTATGAAGCGTCTCATTCTTCCTCCTAATCCACAAAATCCCAATTCCTGCTGGTCATCTTTCAAGCAGGTTGGCTCTCTCAAAGTTTCAAGTTAATCTTTCAGAAATTGTGTTGAAAACTAAATAAATTGTCAGAGTTCCAGTACAAATTTGCTTTCCCAAAGAAAAACCCCATTAAACTATGCATTACCTTAATCTTACTTCTTTCTTTACAGCTACACATGCAGCTCAATAATCGATTCAGCAAGCGATCCTCACATTTTCTAAATTTAGGAGACATCAGCCCGAAACTCCTGAATCTCAATGCCACTAGTATGACCATACCAGGTCTGCAATCAACACATTATAGAATTAACAGAGACAGATTAACAGTAAAATATCAGTGCTTTGCATATAAGAATATTGCAATTTTTGCAGGAGTTTCTTCTGACAGTGGTAAAGTTACAATATATGGTTGTAGCAGTGTCGTAACTATCCTCCCAACCAAGACTAAGCCTAAGAAACTTCAATTCATTGGATCTGATGGGCAGCGGTATACATACCTATTCAAGGTAATTTTCAATGCCTATTTACTGTTCAATGTCTGAGCATTAGTTTATTATTATTTATTTATTATTGCATTATTAGGGATTGGAAGATCTTCATTTGGATGAACGCATCATGCAGTTCATATCGATAACTAATCACTTGCTAAAACGACAATGCGACAACGCTTGTTATTCTGCTCGTCATTATTCCGTCACACCTCTCGGTGCCAGGTCTGGTCTCATTCAGTGGGTTGATGGTGCCACTCCTTTGTTTACTTTGTACAAGAGATGGCAGCAGAGGCAAGCCTTACAGGTATATTGATATATACCTCGCCCTTTGTGTAGAATCTAAATTAGATATTAGAATCTCATGTAGAGTCATCTCCTTCTGCTAGACATTTACTCTTTGACTAGGGTTTCGAAATCAGCCATAATAATTTTTCCCTTATTTTTCTAGTATTAAAAATGTTTTCTGTTTGCTTTTTATGATGCAATTATATTATTCACCACCATGATAAAACTATAGAATCTTGTGAATAATGCCTTTGTTTATTATTCCTGACAGGCATCTACAAACACTTCTTTGCCGAACCAGGTTATGCGACCTAGCGAACTTTACTACAGTAAGCTCAACCCTCCCATGAAGCAAGCTGGTTTAGATCCAGAGCGAGTCAGTCGCAAGGTAAATTGGATAACGGAGAATTTCTATTTTAGGGTCAGGTTGTTCATATTTGAAGACTGTTTCCTTGATAACAATTTTCAGCTACCCAATTCATTCACTCTGTTATCTCAACAGGAATGGCCTACAGAAATTCTGTCTGATGTTCTGAAAGAACTTATTTCTGAAACACCGCCAGATTTGCTACAGAGAGAGCTGTGGTGTTCCTCATCCAGTGCTGAAAATTATTGGGACATTCAGAAGGTAAGCGGAACATATCGACATTACTCAGCATTCATTAAACATGTAATACATCCGAGTGAATTGTCAATAATGATATCTTCGTTAGGGTTTCAAGAAGAAGATTTTTAGCATTTTCATGATACTGTTATTATTAATATTGAATTTTGTAATGAAAATTGATTTATCAGCATTATTCTCATTCTACTGCTGTGATGTCAATGATTGGATATGTTATTGGATTGGGAGACAGACATTTGGATAATGTGTTGGTGGATTTGGATACAGGACAGGTAATGCATGATAATTGGTTATACATATTCATATATTCATCTTTATACAGGAAACTTATTTTTTTCTCTTATCAGGTTGTACACATCGACTATAACGTTTGCTTCGAAAAAGGTGCTCAGCTCAGAGTTCCCGAACGTGTGCCGTTCCGACTAACGCAGAACATCAAGTCGGCGCTAGGACTGACAGGGACTGAAGGTGTTTTTAGACATGCATGTGAACAGGTAGAAATCCTACTGTGTTATTCCTTTTTTGATCAGGAATATGTGGAAAGATAGGCCTGTTTAAACAACCATCTTCATATTAATATTGTAATTGTTTACCATGTGTTTCTTGCATAGGTATTGTCGACACTTAGAAAAGGACGAGAGACATTGTTGACTTTGCTGGAAGCATTTGTATATGATCCATTGGTGGACTGGACAGGTTTATAACTTTTCCTTTTCCCTTATAGTTAATACTCTGGTTATTGTGGTATATACTATTCTCATACTATAATTCTTATGGGTCTTCATACAGGGACCGTTGAGGGAGGCTATGCAGGAGCTGTATATGGCGGAGGAGGCCAACAGAATGACGCTTTGGGAAACAACAAACTAAGCAAGACCGACATGGAAAGGGAAATAACCAAGAGCTTGTTCTGCTCTCGCATTGCTGAAATCAAACAGGTATATTTTAAATACTTATGTTAGTTTGTGACAGATGACAACTATTTTTATTATTATGACAGGGCTGGTTTGAAAACAGGGATGAAATGATCAAAACCATTCCGGATCTTCTTGAACATCTGCAGGAATACAAGAAACATTTCAATAACCATGCTGAAATTAGTAAAAATATTCAAGTAAGTTCTAGCTGTTTATGAGCTGTTGCTACAGCCATTGCCAAGTAAATTGAATTCTCCCAGTGCAGTAGTTCTTCCCCTTTTTTGGTTGAATCTTTAAATGCTGAAATTCTTTCCTGCTTGACAACTTGACTCGGCTTTTCATTCGAGTTTAAAGCCTCTGTGTAACTAAATCTATCGTCATAACTATCATCAATGTTATATACTTTCAGAATTTCCTTGAGTTGAAATCGCATGTTAAATCAGCTATAAATGACACAAGGCATCCGTTCAACACGCTAAAGGAAAGATGGCTGCAGTATAAGCAACAGCAAAGTCAGAGAATCACTGCAGTGCAAGCAATAAAGGTTAGATGTTGCAAAACAGGGTTTGGAATTTTAAACAAATTTCTATAACTCCTTATTTGATGCTCAGGAAAAGATCTCGGTGTGCGACAGCAACATCATAAGTTACAAATCGTTCCTGGAGAGCTTGCAGAGTCCAGAGCTTGCCGGCCTCCTAGCTGACGTATCCTGCCCCTTGCACCTTGGCGAACCGGTCTACGAATCCGCTATTCCCTTTCTTAATTCGGCAGGCCAGGCCCCGATGGTATTACAAGCGCAAACAGTAAGTCTAAGCTACATAGATTTATGTATTGTCAATTCTAAAATTGAGTAATGTATTTTCAACTGTGTGGTTTCCTATAGCTTCCTCTTCTACATATATATATATATATATATATGCTTTAACAGACCGAGAAAGAAATGGAAACGGTGAGTGCCCAGTGCAGGTTAGCTCTTCATTCATGCCTTGAAGGACTCACAACATATTCTGCCATAGCTGCCCAGTTTCCACCAATGGCAGTCATTACCAATCACCAAGCCGCCCTGTGGAGCTCTCGCCTCTCTCGCCTGCTGTCGGACTTCAGCGAAAAAGAATGTGCGGCGATACGAAAGGAATTGGAAACCATCAATTACAAGGATGCTTTATCTTCTCAGGTTGATTCGGCTTTTTTTTAATGACGTATCATTTGATATTGATAACATAGAATAAACCTCTCGGTAACATCAAGTAGACATATTATAAGCGGTGTTTACTGTTCGTATTTGCATGTAAATGGAAATCTGCATTCTAATTCGAAATTGTATCCTGGACTTGATTTATTACATGTTATCGGATTCGCAGTCTAGAATGTTAATCCGACTACCTATACTTTCAAATGAATTTGAAATACAATGACAAAGAAATCTTTAGCAGATTCGTCTGGCAACAGCAAAAGATTCTACCCTGCAGCAGGAGGTCACAGATCTGAACAACCTACTTGGGAAATTGCTCGAACGTAGAAATGCACAACAGGTCCAGAACTGTGCGACATTGGAGAAAACTGTCACAATTACGAAAGAGAGAATTCTTAACTTTGTATCCGTAAGTTTACAGAATTTTTACAGTCTACTTTTCAATACCTTCAAGTTTTCATATTCCCTCCAGGAGAACGGCTACACCGGAATGCACTCCGTCGTCAGCGTACTGACGCTTGCGCTTTCCGCGCTCGGACAGCGCGGGA